>LVTN01000348.1:231208-249374 GCA_001649415.1 Musa itinerans
CGGAGCCCTTGTCTTATTGGATATCCAATAAGCCCCTGAATTATTGGATCCCATGGACGAGATCCAATAAGAGCCCATGAGAGATTATTGGATAGAGATCCACTAATCTAAAAGGCTTGGGTTATTGGATGTAGATCCAATACCCACTAGGGGATGATCCATTAGGGTTTGACAGGGGACTTCTATAAATAGGAGGGATTCAGAGCCTCAAAGGCTAGAGCCTTTTGCTTGCCTCTCCTATTCTCCTCTCCCTCTCCATCTCAGAGCAGGCCTTGAGTTTTGAGGAGCATCGTCGCAGCCCTGCCATATGGATCACCACTAGAGAGGAGGATGCTTGACCTCCTTCACCCTCTCCTAAAGATCTGCAAGGAAAAAGGGATATACGATCTCCCTAGGTAACACAATCTACTCTATACGCAGTTTTAAGTTTCGTGGATTTTATGCACCAATCTTCGCACGACGACGAACATCTCTTTGGGAATAGGGGATTTTGTTTTCTTATTCTTCCGCTATGCATGTGATATCACCCCCAACATTTCCCAACAGGTTATGCCATTGAGAGCTCAGTAATCAACATACATTCGCCATGTTTCATCCTTCTTTCACACAAGGAGTACCGGTGAAGAGTAGGGGCTGTAACTTGGCTGAATAACACCTATTTCAAGCATTTCTTTTACAATCCTTTCTATTTTATCCTTCTGGAGATGTGGATACTAATATGGCCAAGTATTTATTGGAGGTTTGCCCTGAAGAATCGGTATACAATGATTATGCTGACGGGTAGGATGTCGGTTGCGCAGTTCATCAAATATATCTGAAAATTCAGTAAGCAAAGAAAGTAGGTTTGGATCTTCAAATTCTATTGGCTCTCCCTTAGTTTTCCGCTCAAGTTGTACCAAAACACCGCTGCATACTTTGTGCAAAACCTTCTCTATTTGTTGTGTGCAAATCATCGTTACGTCGCCCCCACGTTTCTCTTGCAAAATCACTTGTTTCCCCTTACTGTATAATTTCATAATTAGTTTCACAAAATTTAAGGAAACATCACCTAATGTAGTCAACCATTCGATGCCGAGCAAGGCCTCATAATCATCAAGAGGGAGGAAGAAATATGCAATTATCTCTTGGTCCTGCAGCAATAGTTTCACCAGCGGGCACCTATGATCACACTTCAAAATTTGTTCGTCGGCGACCTTAACATCAAACCTGCTACAATTCTCGATAGGTAAGACCATCTGGACAGCAACCTTGCTGTTCATAAAATTATTAGTGCTCCCGGTGTCAATAAGAACAGTGATAGGTTGTTGCTTCAAAAGTCCTCCCACTTTTATCGTTTGTGAGTTCATGTAACCGGTAAGGACATGCATTGTAATATCAATCGGTTGTTGTTCTTCATCTGTGACCTCACTGCTCTGATACCAGGTGTTAGAACCCTTGCAGATTCTAAGCTTGGGGTTGATCTCTTTAGGGGATCGGCCTCCTTGGAACTCTATAGGGGTTCCTTCCTCCAAGTTGCTGCACAAAGGCTGCAGAAAAGATTCATCTATTGCTTATCAAAAGATGATGAATACATGGCTATTTATAGGGTTTCTAAACCCTAACTCCTAATATGACTCCTACTCAATTAAGACTCCTACTCAAGACTCCTATTCCTTAACTCCTAATTCTTCTCTAAGAAATAACATTCAAACCCTAGCTGGTCTTTTCACCTCTTTAATAGGGGTCGACTTAGGTAGGTTTTATATGAATGCCCCTCTTAATTAGGACTCTCCTAGCTAGAGTCCTAACACCATGGCCCAACACCAAATAGACAATAGTGGGGAATGATGGTTACAAAATAGACAAGCATTGCAGTTGTTCCATAAAAACAAAAGAGAGTTAGCTATGAAGCTTATGAGAAATAGAGAAGAAGATTTATCCAGGTTGAAGACTTCATCCACCCATGCTTCATTTCATAGTTCGTCTTATCGGTACGTACCGGTGTACCAATCACTTGTCAGTACGATATGTACCAAACTGTACCAAGCCATAATGAGCATACCAACACATGATACATGAGGGCTATCAATGCACCGCTCATATCGGTCCCCTATCGGACCAATATATATTGCCCGTACCGAGCAGAGCGGTATGGTGAACCTTGCTTCATTCACCTAATTGTCATGGAAATGAAAGGAGTGGTAAACGTTTGACTTGCACCATATCCCAATAAGAGGCCAAGGGGCAAAGAAAGAATATGTTATTAGAAAAATCTTGCTGAAGATGGTAGACCTGGCAAGGGGAGACATGGGCATTGTTGAATCTGGCCATACACGAGTAAGTGGGAAGGCAATACCAAATTAATCTTCACAAGAAAATTTTTAACTATTACAGCTACATTGAAAGCCCAAACCACCTTCCGACCATTCCTCATTGGGATCACACCATCAAGAATCTGTAGGAAATTCTAGTGCTAGAAATACCAAGGGGTTGATGGGTCCAGATCTAGTGATCGTCACTAAGGTGCATGGGAACCTGATTTCAGACTACAGATTCCATGTCGTATTTAAGTTAAGATTCATATTTATAAAAGCAAGCCCATAGTTTATGGGAATGTTAGTAAGCTGAGGATCAGTTCATATATTGGTATATTGATAGGACCCTAGCAGGGTTGGGTCATACTCAACCAAGAAGCAGCTAATAAAAGCCCTGTGAGATTGTAATAAACCACACCTAGCTGCCTCTATCCTATAAAGAAGAGTAGCTAGGGTTTATATTTGGGCCTTTGGGCTTCCTAGCTGCCGCCCCCCCCCTTTTTACTGGGCCGGTCGGCTAGGGTTGAGGGCAAAAGGAGTAACTCACTTATGAAGCAGCCCCTAGGGCTAGGGTTTGGAGCCCTATATAAGCATGTAGCCTCCATCTCTTTGGGAACAAGATCTATCTACAATTGCAGCCATATGACCGACTTCTAGGCGGGTGGAACCCCTATAGTGTTCCAAGGATTGATCTCCTTCAAAGATCAATCTACATAGAATTCCTCTGGGGTTCTATCATCTGGTATCAAAGTAACAATCTTGCTGCTTTTGCTGGCAGGGCAAGTAAACTCTATTATTTGAATCAGAGGTTAAGATATGAGAGTTGAGGCCCTAAAGATTCAAGGAAGAAATGCATTATAAGGCCTGTTTCCGGGTTTCAATGAAGGATTGACTATAAAACTACTCAAGTTATGAAATAGTGCTTTTTGAGTGCTTTGTTCACCGGTGTCATTAACAAGTCCTTATTGGAATATGTCTTTGCCCTGCCCTCAATGCTTCAAAGCCTGTCATGTAAGATAGTCTTCCCCGACTTTAGAATAGATTAACCCTTTTTGTTGAACTAATCAATCCCCTCTACCGAGTTTGTCTACTTCCTGTCTGTTTGCACCTGTGAGAGTGAGCACTTACTTATTAAGGCAGCAGCTGGGCTTGTTTAATCTGTTATCAGTAATCCTATATAAGTAGAAATCATTCATTTAGTAGGGCAAGTCAAAGTCAACAACTCCCTTAGTTTAGGCAATAATCATTCCATTAGAGCAGAGTATTTATAAGTTGTCCCCACAGTAGATGTAGATTCCAAGGACTGAGTTCAATTCCACCCACCACTAGCCAAGCAATTCCCACAATTGCTCTTGACGTCGTAATCTCCACCGTTATCTTCTGTCGTAGATCAAATCAATCTGCTGCCGTCACCTCTAATTGCATCAAGAGATCTGATATTCTCCTATCACCAATACCTTTTGCTGTTGCAATTTTCTATTCAAAATATCAAGAAGAAGTCTTTTTATCTATCCCGTGCTGCGAATTCCTTTCGCCGTAAAAGTTATCATCTTTGCGAACGAAGGATTGCTGCAGAAAATTTCAGCCGCATATTGTTACCTTTAACCAATCTATTTACTATCCTTTTTGAACAAAATTTCTTATACGCTTCATAGATCGTCTTGGTTTCCATTTGAGATTGATCTATTGAGGAATTCATCTCTAAAACGTTCTTGTGTTGCTGCAAATTTTCATCGCAAACCGCTAGAATTTTTTAACGAGAATTCTGCTATTGCAACTTGCACCGATTTCCTTGCTGTTAAATCTTCGTCATCAAATTTGTCATCATTGTTGTTATCTAAATCGAGATTTTGCTGTCAAATTCCCTCCTCAAATCTCTTGGTTTTTGCTAAAAATTTCGTCATGAAACCGTTGTTTCTTCGACGACAATTCTGCTCTTACAAAACAGCCACAAAACAAGCCTAAACCACAACTTACATACACCAATCCACCAACCCTTTCGGCCACCACTTCTCTCAACCGATACATGCCTTTAACCCGACAACAAAAGAGAGATTTAACATTACAGATTTGAAGGCATATATTATGGCATCTGAGGAGGCAATCAATGCTAAATTCGAAGCTTTCGAGACGCAAATAGAGGATAAGATTCAGACTCTCTTTACCGAACTCAGTTTGGGTCGACCACCGAGCCCAAAGAAATCACATCAAGGAGAGAGCTCTGACCGAAGAGATGACTTCTAGGAGAGGGAAGGCTTTGTGACCGATCCCTACTATCCACACATGAGAGTGGACTTCCCTAGATGGGAAGGAGACCCGATTGGTTAGATCTCTTTCACGCGAAGCGATATTTTCGGTACCACAAAACCACGGACGCATCTATAGTAGAAATTGCGGCTATACATCTTGAAGGGGATGTTATACAGTGGTTTGACTAGTTTGAACACACTCATGGAATCCTCTCGTGGCGACAATTCAAAGGACTGCTGATCTGCTTCGGACCAACCGATTATGAGAACATTAACAGACAACTAGCAAAGATCCGACAAACCTCCACCATTCAGGAGTACCAAACCAGGTTTGAAAGGTTATCTAATCAAACTCGTGATTGGTTTGAAAAACTATTATTGGGGACTTTTATTGAGGGCTTGAAACCGGAGATCCAAGGAGAAGTTAAAGCACGACAACCGTACACGCTTATGGCAGCCATCTCTTTCGCACGACTTCAAGAGGAGCGATTGAACCATGAAGCCCGGAGGACTAGGGTCGCTCCCCGACCAGCAATACTAAAGCCCTCAGCCCTCTCTACTGTCAACCGAGCCCCTGCACCAAAAAAGTTGACAGGAGAAGAGCTTCGGGAGCGATTTGCGAAGGGGTTATGTTGGCATTGCGACGATCCGTGAAGCCGCGAACATCGCTGTAAAAAAGGGAGACTTCTTGTGATTGAACCAGTAGAAGAAGAGGTCATTGAACATGAAGAAGAAGATGAGGAAGAAGAGCCACAACCGACCGACTTTATGGTACACGCGCTAGACAACTACTCAAACCCGCAAACAATAAAAGTTAGAGGCCTTCTCAAACAATAATCGATCACTGTTCTCATCGACACGGGCAGCACTAATAACTTCCTAAATAGTAAGGTTGCTGCTCAGATGACGCTCCACATCGAAGGTTGCAGCAAGTTCGACGTAAAGGTCGCCGACGGCAGAATCCTAAAGTGCGACCAAAGATGCCCGTAGGTGAAACTATTACTGCAAGACCAAGAAATTGTCGCCGACTTCTTCCTCCTACCAATTGATGATTATGAGGCCGTGCTTGGCATAGAAGGCTGACGATGCTAGGTGACGTCTCTTGGAACTTTTACAAATTAATTATGAAATTCTACTGCAAAGGCAAACAGATCATCCTACGCGGGAAGTGCGGAAGCAACGTAACCACCGTTTCGACCCAACGAATGAAGAAAGTTTTACGCAAGGTAAATGGTGGCTTTTTGATGCATCTCCAGCAGCAACCAGTTTATGACGATTATGAGGGTCGCGATGATGAAATCGACCCAAATCTTAGAGCTGGTATTCGTGCATCACTAGAGCATCATTATATGTACGAGAAAGCAATGAGGCATCGACAACTTAACTCACAATGGGAGCGCATGGCGGTGGCAGTGGATCTACACCACAAGAAATCTAAAGGTCGACCAACATGAGGCAACCAACTACCCCTCCTTAGTTAAGCCGAATTGGTAGCAGAAGATAGGGTAAAATCCATGGTTTTCTAAGAGGACTTGGCAGGAGGTATATATTAGATATTATTGATATTGATCCATAAGCCTATCCTCCACAAATAGCGAAACAGGCACGAATTGATGATGCATATACAAAAGAAAAGAATTGAGATATTAGGAAGACAATTGTAAAATGGTTCAACTTCCACAGGATTCCAACAAATATAGCCCAAGGTCCATATTATCAGAGCATGATCTCCTCTATTCAAAAGTCTAGCTCGGGGATCCAACCTCCAACACCAAAGGAGATTCACGATGTGTATTTAGATGAGGTGACTGAACTAAAAAATTGGATCAAATTCTTCAAGAGGTAGTGGGACGAATATGGGATGACACTAATGTGTAATAGTTCGATAGGACCAACAAGAATGAGCATCATCGATTTTCTTGTTTATTGTAACAAACGGGTGGTTTTTCATAAGTCAAGTAATGCTTTTGACAAGATTCAAGATGCAAACTATATTGAAAACCTAATGGATAAGAGGAGATTAGACCATAGTACATTGTCTAGATAGTCACTAACAATGGAGCTAATTTAAAGAAGGCCGGTTTATAATTAATGGAAAAAAGGAAAACATTGTTTTGGACTCCATTTACAACTCATTGCATGGATCTAATGTTAAAGGATATTAGCGAGCTATCATCAGTCAACAAGTATGTAGCTCGAGCACAATCGATCACGAAGTTTATATATAATCATCATTGGATCCACCCTTTAATGCAAAAATATATAAATGGTGAGATACTCAGACTTGGAGTCACTCAATTTGCTACAAATTTCATTGTCTTAAAGTCAATATAGCAAAAAGCCTCGAGGTAATGGTCACCTCACATAAATGATGGAAAAAAAATGGAAAAGATCAAGCGATGGAAAAAAGATGGAAAAAAAATGAAAAAGTTCGAGCGATGGAAAAAAGATGAAAAAAACTATTCTTACTTCTAGATTTTAGGATACTGTGAATGAAATCATAAAAGGTGTGGAACCACTTTACGCTATCCTTCGTAAAGTCAATATGAACAAATGTCCACAAATGCCTTATCTTAGGCATATACTGATTATAGCAAGAGAGAATGTCAAGAAACCATTTCAAAGATGGTTTTAAGGCCAACTAATACTTACAGATCATCGATCGCAGGACTGAAGTTCATATAGACCAAGAAATCCATAATGCAAGTAAATTCAGATTCAGTATAATTTAATTCATAATTTTTTAATATTTAAAAATTATTACTAACAAAATTATGTCTTGTAGTGTATTATCTAAATCCAACCATTCAATTTCGGTATAGTCTTAGAACGCGATTAAATTTATTATCGGCACTAAGAAATGTAATATATAGACTCTTGTTAAACACTATCGATGCAGCTGATGCTATTATGGAGTACCGATTATTCTGAGAAACAATTGGTTCATGCTCCGACGTTGTAGCTGTACCGTGTCGTTACAATATGGATCATAGTAAGAAAAAGTTACACATATATTGATTATAAACTATATTTGATATTAATTATTTATTATACTAATAAAGTCTTATTTATCTTTTTGCAGTCGTGTGGTGGCTACAATTTGGAGGAGATGCACCAAATTTAAGGAAGGTTATCACCTATGTAATTTCGCAAACGACGACATTTAGTGATTGCGAACGTAATTGGTCAATGTTTATATTGATTCACATAAAGGTCCGCAATAGAATATCGTATAGACGATTATAGAAACTGATATATGTCCCTATAATATGCGGTTAAGGTTGCAGTGTGCTAAAGCTGGACAAGGAGCCAGAGAAAACAGAGATTGATCCTATCAACCTCTATTTCTACAACAAAGATTCAGAGTCAATATTAGAGTGGGTCAAAGCGACGAAGAACCAAGAGGATCCTCTACTTAATGAGACAGGAGATCCTCAACGTCCTTCATATTTTATCATCGAGGCAATAAAAGAAGAGGAAGTACATCACCAATAGAAGGAAGATCCCCCCTCAGTCAAAACGTGACGAAAGGAGCCGGACAACATCAAGTCAGATTGCTCTAGGAACTAGAGACACCTAACCATCACAATCGCCCGACCAGTGTACAAAGGCAAAGGCAAAGAGGAAGGCAGTAGCATCAGTTGCACTATTGGAAAGAATCGAGTCAGGTGATAAGACACCTTCGTAATCACATTCAACAATCCGCTCGGTCCAGAGACGTGGCAGCGACGTGGATAGTAGTGCCTTGACTGATGATGGTGGCGACGTCGAAGAGTCGATGGTCCCATCTACATAATTTGAGGGTGGTACATGGACCGAGGAGCAGTATTTTACATATATCACCCAAGATTCAGATTATGGAACTCGACAAGGTATTGGTTAATTTTATACACAGAAGGAGAAGAGGGAAGGGGAAGGCTGTGGATGATTTTAAATAGATGCGACAGAGCCTACACGATGTAGACATAGAAAAAAGCTTATCGTATTCACAGCTATCGTATTATGGAGAATCTTATGGCCAATGGCAGCATAGTGATAGTTGGTCATGCTTCTCCGAGCAACAGTACGATAATCGATCTTACGATACGAAGCAGTAGATCAGTAGTGAAAGTAAAAGTTCTGACATTCCTATGCTCCGCACTAATACATACCAGATTCGTCCTTCATTCAGGAGCCGCCTCGGACACGTGGTTCACGTCGATCAGACTACGACTATCACTACATTGATGCACCAATAACATATAGCATATCAGTACACTATATCGTGGGATCAATTGCAGGATTGTCCAACAAACATATCATATTGATATACAAATACAAAAGATTGAGGACCCCGATCCACCGCCTGTGGAGTCCCATTGTTCTTTTTGGTAGTGGAACCAGATATATCTATAGATTAATTACTTAATTCATTTGAATCTTAAAGTTTAAGTTGTTTACAAAATAATCTAACAATTCAAATCATTTCTTTGTAGATAATTCAATATAACGGAAGGACGATCCGGAGCGTACTACAAATCTACTCCTCAAAGCCTAAAAAAGATATCACTATTCTTTCCTAATTACATTATTTTTGCTAAAATTATACCAATTTATATTTATTTCCAACTTAAAAACCCTAATCTAACTTTTTTCTTATTTTTCAGGTATTTTTGGAGCTATTTTCGATGATTTGGGCATACCATCGTACCGTCAGTACGCCTTGGTACATGCCATACCAATACATGGTTGGTACACCAGTACAAACCAAAATTACAAACTTTAATGGGCGGTAAATATCAATTTGTCGGTATGCCCCACCATATAGTGTGTCGATAAATCAGTATGGCCCGATACATACCATACCAACGGCCTGTCATAGACAAAATTGCCCGATACATACCATACCAACTGCCTGTCATAGACAAAATTATAAACAGGGTGTTCGATGTAATGCTTATGTATGTCCGTGTCTTTTGGTTTGTTCATGTTTTGCACATCATATAGAGGGACGGTCGAAGGCTTAACAACCCCATTTTAGTTAGATTTGGTGGTCGTTTTCGGCTTGTAAATAAAGGTGGTGTCATGTGGACACTTGTGGGAGATTTCAGTATGTAGTGGAACATTTTGGATGCTTTGTTGTGCAACCGTTCAGAGCTTATAAAGTTTGTTTGTAATTTGCATTGGATATGAAGTATTCACTGAAATGGTTGCTTGTGGATCCCGAGTGAGATGCTTTCTTTAACCCGTTTTCTCTTTTGTAGGTCCTAAGGAACCATAAGAGGTTTCGGGAGGCTGACCTTTGCGGACGGACATGCAAGGGTGCCGCACGACTTAGGCAAAACTAGTTAAGTTTGTGACATATAGTATCAAAGCGGGACAAGCACTTATAGAAACACTTGGAATACAAACATAGGGGACCTAGTGGGGCTGCGTTGAGGGCAACCAGCATGTATGACCGTTTGGGGGAAAACGGGTATGAAAATGTAGGGAAAAGGAGTCGCTTAGAGGAGCGGATATCTGATATTGGCATTCAGAGGAATGGCTAACCCTTCGCGCAAGAGGCACCACGAGGACAAGCAAACTTGGAAGAATGCGTAGCGCACAAAAGTTGGGATAGCTGAGTTCGAGCTACGACTCGACATTAGCAACCATACTTGATGGTGCTCAAGGCAAGCGAGGTGCTTGGTAAAGGATGAGACCATGCAAGGTGGAATGGGTTGTTCAGCGACCGAAAGAGTTGTTCAAAGCTCACAGAGGTGAGGGGAATTGCTAACTCAAAGAATTCGATACTAATGCAAGGGCTTGTATGCAGACGATAAAATGTTCATGGCCATCCCACGACGACCGAAACTCAATGCAATGGAGCATTAAAACTTTCTCTTCGGCATGAGAAGGATACGTCCGTAGGAGGCTGAAGTGTGCAGCGAGTTCAGCATATTGCTAGGCCTTGAGAGGTGCAACAGGGGCTGTATTAGCGAGGAGTCTCAATCTAGCAAGTGCATTTACGGGGGCAGAACAGTGCACAATTTATTCAGCAAGGCGAAGTAGTCCAAGGGGATAGTGGTCTCCGAAACTTCCAGAGAGAATGATGCAAAGAGAGAAGTTGCTCGAACAGGACATATACCTTGGAGGGATAAGTCCCAGTTCTCTAGAGGGAGAATCATATGTAACGGACCGCACATGTTGAGTACCTCAAGACAACAATCCCACAAAGCTCAACGGACTGAGTGAGTGGCAAGGAGTCATCACATAATCTCGCATGAGGTAATGCGTTGGTGGATGCATTGTGAGATAAAGTAGGGGAGCGACCCAAGGTAACACAAAATGAAAGAACACTTGGAGTCGATATGAAGATCGAACTTAATGGAGGGCTAACTCGTGGAATGGTGGGCGCGAGGGCCACCATCAACTTAATGCAAATCGAGGAGCAGAGCAACTTGGGTGTAACTTAGCGAAGTACCCAAGCCACATGAAGAGAGCCGGCATAGAAGATGGAACATGGAGCAGAGGCATGAAGCTTTCCTTGGATAGAGGTCAAGGACATGAACTCTTGCAAAGGCAAGAGCGGGATCATGTCGATCAATAGGTCCTTCATTCTGATGGAGTAGACTCATCCTACATGGTGCAAAAGACGATGAGAGCTTCGAGGCACATGCACCTTATCTCAGAGAAGCATTTGACGGAAGAACTAAGGCAACTCAACTTATGGAGGCGAAGTTGGGTTCAGAAGGCCTAGGCATGGGGCAAGAGGACGCGGAGGCGAGTACTTTTAAAGAATATGCCACAGTGCTGCCATTTATGTTGCCATGAAGGAAGCGGTGCGTCGCGGAGATTGTGCTAGTAAGGGCAGAGGCCTAGGATCCAGACAATGGTGCACCAATTTCAGCGAAGTCGGTGGACTTCGGGAGCTACTAAGCAATGGATTGTTATAGAGCTAGGCTTCGTTTGGGTGTGACCCAGGAGCGGGTGGACGAAGGTCAATTGCCAGTGGAGCGAACATAATCGAAGGTGGAAAAGGCCCTGCGATGTGTTAGTAGAGGCCACACATTGAGGGATCGCAACCCGAGTTCATCCCCACAATGATCAAAATACAATGGAGATATCACCAGGAGGCAACATGGTGGACCGGATCGTGGTGGAATAGTTCGTGGCAATGCGATACACACGAATCTAGTCTCGCGAGGGACTAGATCATACGGAGGTATGATCGGGAGCTACTGGGAGCTCTATTTCGGTGAACAACACGACGACAAGAAAGGCTATGGATTCAAGGAGTGAATGTCATGGTATCGTAGAGGCGAGTCTTCCATGCGTGCATCGAATTTTACATCAAATAAAAGCCTTGGTCATCAGCATATAGGGGCTGTGTACCACCGAGGGAGTATACCGAATGCAAGTGCCAGTAAGTCCCATATGAGGGACTTGATCATGCATAGATATGAATCAGCCCCTATTCGCTTAAGGGAGTTGGACTACTCCAGAGCTCATATTCGCTTAAGGGAGCTCGGCAAGTCAAAGAACAAGATCGAGTAAGCGAACGTTGCTACCAAAAAAGCTAAGGAGAAAAGAATCAGTGCGAACCCTGCAACTGATGGTAGAGGTCATGCATGGGAGTTGCAATCTATCTTTCCATCGACCGAGGGGAACTGCTCGGAGAATACAGAGGTGTTGAAACAGGGGGTTGAAAGGGGTGAGGAAGCGACAACGAGTCCAGAGGGACTTAGCTACCCAAAACAAAGCATTGGTTAGAATGGATGTGGACTCCAAGGAGTGCCACAGAAGCAGATCTACCGATCATGAAGAAAAGGGATGCAGATGTGAGGTAATGGATAGTAGGGCCATGGGCATGACAACGCCATGGTACCGCAGAGGTGGGACTTCTGTGAGGTCATCGATCCCTTGTTCTCATGGAAGGAAGACGCTTGGTCGTGAAAGGGGCCGAGGAGGTGGAGTATGCAGAGGTAAATTCTAAGTACCGAGACAAGGCCGAAGGGCAAAGGCCAGAGAACTTCATAAGACCGATGTCAACGAGCTTCTCATCAAGATAGCCGAAAGTGAATGACTTCAGGTCATGTAAGTGTGCACGACCGAGGAACGAAGCAGGCAGTACGAGGTGTTGTACCTTTGCTACTCAGTAGAGTAGGCGGCAGAGTTGATGGAGAAGACGGTACAATCCTAGAGGCGACCAAAACTACTAGAGACTTACTCCAAGTTGGGGTGAAAACTTCAATTATTACTAACAAAATTATGTCTTGTAGTGTATTATCTAAATCCAACCATTCAATTTCGGTATAGTCTTAGAACGCGATTAAATTTATTATCGGCACTAAGAAATGTAATATATAGACTCTTGTTAAACACTATCGATGCAGCTGATGCTATTATGGAGTACCGATTATTCTGAGAAACAATTGGTTCATGCTCCGACGTTGTAGCTGTACCGTGTCGTTACAATATGGATCATAGTAAGAAAAAGTTACACATATATTGATTATAAACTATATTTGATATTAATTATTTATTATACTAATAAAGTCTTATTTATCTTTTTGCAGTCGTGTGGTGGCTACAATTTGGAGGAGATGCACCAAATTTAAGGAAGGTTATCACCTATGTAATTTCGCAAACGACGACATTTAGTGATTGCGAACGTAATTGGTCAATGTTTATATTGATTCACATAAAGGTCCGCAATAGAATATCGTATAGACGATTATAGAAACTGATATATGTCCCTATAATATGCGGTTAAGGTTGCAGTGTGCTAAAGCTGGACAAGGAGCCAGAGAAAACAGAGATTGATCCTATCAACCTCTATTTCTACAACAAAGATTCAGAGTCAATATTAGAGTGGGTCAAAGCGACGAAGAACCAAGAGGATCCTCTACTTAATGAGACAGGAGATCCTCAACGTCCTTCATATTTTATCATCGAGGCAATAAAAGAAGAGGAAGTACATCACCAATAGAAGGAAGATCCCCCCTCAGTCAAAACGTGACGCAATTACTCAAGGAAGATCAGGAAAGATTGCTCTAGGAACTAGAGACACCTAACCATCACAATCGCCCGACCAGTGTACAAAGGCAAAGGCAAAGAGGAAGGCAGTAGCATCAGTTGCACTATTGGAAAGAATCGAGTCAGGTGATAAGACACCTTCGTAATCACATTCAACAATCCGCTCGGTCCAGAGACGTGGCAGCGACGTGGATAGTAGTGCCTTGACTGATGATGGTGGCGACGTCGAAGAGTCGATGGTCCCATCTACATAATTTGAGGGTGGTACATGGACCGAGGAGCAGTATTTTACATATATCACCCAAGATTCAGATTATGGAACTCGACAAGGTATTGGTTAATTTTATACACAGAAGGAGAAGAGGGAAGGGGAAGGCTGTGGATGATTTTAAATAGATGCGACAGAGCCTACACGATGTAGACATAGAAAAAAGCTTATCGTATTCACAGCTATCGTATTATGGAGAATCTTATGGCCAATGGCAGCATAGTGATAGTTGGTCATGCTTCTCCGAGCAACAGTACGATAATCGATCTTACGATACGAAGCAGTAGATCAGTAGTGAAAGTAAAAGTTCTGACATTCCTATGCTCCGCACTAATACATACCAGATTCGTCCTTCATTCAGGAGCCGCCTCGGACACGTGGTTCACGTCGATCAGACTACGACTATCACTACATTGATGCACCAATAACATATAGCATATCAGTACACTATATCGTGGGATCAATTGCAGGATTGTCCAACAAACATATCATATTGATATACAAATACAAAAGATTGAGGACCCCGATCCACCGCCTGTGGAGTCCCATTGTTCTTTTTGGTAGTGGAACCAGATATATCTATAGATTAATTACTTAATTCATTTGAATCTTAAAGTTTAAGTTGTTTACAAAATAATCTAACAATTCAAATCATTTCTTTGTAGATAATTCAATATAACGGAAGGACGATCCGGAGCGTACTACAAATCTACTCCTCAAAGCCTAAAAAAGATATCACTATTCTTTCCTAATTACATTATTTTTGCTAAAATTATACCAATTTATATTTATTTCCAACTTAAAAACCCTAATCTAACTTTTTTCTTATTTTTCAGGTATTTTTGGAGCTATTTTCGATGATTTGGGCATACCATCGTACCGTCAGTACGCCTTGGTACATGCCATACCAATACATGGTTGGTACACCAGTACAAACCAAAATTACAAACTTTAATGGGCGGTAAATATCAATTTGTCGGTATGCCCCACCATATAGTGTGTCGATAAATCAGTATGGCCCGATACATACCATACCAACGGCCTGTCATAGACAAAATTATAAACAGGGTGTTCGATGTAATGCTTATGTATGTCCGTGTCTTTTGGTTTGTTCATGTTTTGCACATCATATAGAGGGACGGTCGAAGGCTTAACAACCCCATTTTAGTTAGATTTGGTGGTCGTTTTCGGCTTGTAAATAAAGGTGGTGTCATGTGGACACTTGTGGGAGATTTCAGTATGTAGTGGAACATTTTGGATGCTTTGTTGTGCAACCGTTCAGAGCTTATAAAGTTTGTTTGTAATTTGCATTGGATATGAAGTATTCACTGAAATGGTTGCTTGTGGATCCCGAGTGAGATGCTTTCTTTAACCCGTTTTCTCTTTTGTAGGTCCTAAGGAACCATAAGAGGTTTCGGGAGGCTGACCTTTGCGGACGGACATGCAAGGGTGCCGCACGACTTAGGCAAAACTAGTTAAGTTTGTGACATATAGTATCAAAGCGGGACAAGCACTTATAGAAACACTTGGAATACAAACATAGGGGACCTAGTGGGGCTGCGTTGAGGGCAACCAGCATGTATGACCGTTTGGGGGAAAACGGGTATGAAAATGTAGGGAAAAGGAGTCGCTTAGAGGAGCGGATATCTGATATTGGCATTCAGAGGAATGGCTAACCCTTCGCGCAAGAGGCACCACGAGGACAAGCAAACTTGGAAGAATGCGTAGCGCACAAAAGTTGGGATAGCTGAGTTCGAGCTACGACTCGACATTAGCAACCATACTTGATGGTGCTCAAGGCAAGCGAGGTGCTTGGTAAAGGATGAGACCATGCAAGGTGGAATGGGTTGTTCAGCGACCGAAAGAGTTGTTCAAAGCTCACAGAGGTGAGGGGAATTGCTAACTCAAAGAATTCGATACTAATGCAAGGGCTTGTATGCAGACGATAAAATGTTCATGGCCATCCCACGACGACCGAAACTCAATGCAATGGAGCATTAAAACTTTCTCTTCGGCATGAGAAGGATACGTCCGTAGGAGGCTGAAGTGTGCAGCGAGTTCAGCATATTGCTAGGCCTTGAGAGGTGCAACAGGGGCTGTATTAGCGAGGAGTCTCAATCTAGCAAGTGCATTTACGGGGGCAGAACAGTGCACAATTTATTCAGCAAGGCGAAGTAGTCCAAGGGGATAGTGGTCTCCGAAACTTCCAGAGAGAATGATGCAAAGAGAGAAGTTGCTCGAACAGGACATATACCTTGGAGGGATAAGTCCCAGTTCTCTAGAGGGAGAATCATATGTAACGGACCGCACATGTTGAGTACCTCAAGACAACAATCCCACAAAGCTCAACGGACTGAGTGAGTGGCAAGGAGTCATCACATAATCTCGCATGAGGTAATGCGTTGGTGGATGCATTGTGAGATAAAGTAGGGGAGCGACCCAAGGTAACACAAAATGAAAGAACACTTGGAGTCGATATGAAGATCGAACTTAATGGAGGGCTAACTCGTGGAATGGTGGGCGCGAGGGCCACCATCAACTTAATGCAAATCGAGGAGCAGAGCAACTTGGGTGTAACTTAGCGAAGTACCCAAGCCACATGAAGAGAGCCGGCATAGAAGATGGAACATGGAGCAGAGGCATGAAGCTTTCCTTGGATAGAGGTCAAGGACATGAACTCTTGCAAAGGCAAGAGCGGGATCATGTCGATCAATAGGTCCTTCATTCTGATGGAGTAGACTCATCCTACATGGTGCAAAAGACGATGAGAGCTTCGAGGCACATGCACCTTATCTCAGAGAAGCATTTGACGGAAGAACTAAGGCAACTCAACTTATGGAGGCGAAGTTGGGTTCAGAAGGCCTAGGCATGGGGCAAGAGGACGCGGAGGCGAGTACTTTTAAAGAATATGCCACAGTGCTGCCATTTATGTTGCCATGAAGGAAGCGGTGCGTCGCGGAGATTGTGCTAGTAAGGGCAGAGGCCTAGGATCCAGACAATGGTGCACCAATTTCAGCGAAGTCGGTGGACTTCGGGAGCTACTAAGCAATGGATTGTTATAGAGCTAGGCTTCGTTTGGGTGTGACCCAGGAGCGGGTGGACGAAGGTCAATTGCCAGTGGAGCGAACATAATCGAAGGTGGAAAAGGCCCTGCGATGTGTTAGTAGAGGCCACACATTGAGGGATCGCAACCCGAGTTCATCCCCACAATGATCAAAATACAATGGAGATATCACCAGGAGGCAACATGGTGGACCGGATCGTGGTGGAATAGTTCGTGGCAATGCGATACACACGAATCTAGTCTCGCGAGGGACTAGATCATACGGAGGTATGATCGGGAGCTACTGGGAGCTCTATTTCGGTGAACAACACGACGACAAGAAAGGCTATGGATTCAAGGAGTGAATGTCATGGTATCGTAGAGGCGAGTCTTCCATGCGTGCATCGAATTTTACATCAAATAAAAGCCTTGGTCATCAGCATATAGGGGCTGTGTACCACCGAGGGAGTATACCGAATGCAAGTGCCAGTAAGTCCCATATGAGGGACTTGATCATGCATAGATATGAATCAGCCCCTATTCGCTTAAGGGAGTTGGACTACTCCAGAGCTCATATTCGCTTAAGGGAGCTCGGCAAGTCAAAGAACAAGATCGAGTAAGCGAACGTTGCTACCAAAAAAGCTAAGGAGAAAAGAATCAGTGCGAACCCTGCAACTGATGGTAGAGGTCATGCATGGGAGTTGCAATCTATCTTTCCATCGACCGAGGGGAACTGCTCGGAGAATACAGAGGTGTTGAAACAGGGGGTTGAAAGGGGTGAGGAAGCGACAACGAGTCCAGAGGGACTTAGCTACCCAAAAACTAATGAATCTTAGAATGGATGTGGACTCCAAGGAGTGCCACAGAAGCAGATCTACCGATCATGAAGAAAAGGGATGCAGATGTGAGGTAATGGATAGTAGGGCCATGGGCATGACAACGCCATGGTACCGCAGAGGTGGGACTTCTGTGAGGTCATCGATCCCTTGTTCTCATGGAAGGAAGACGCTTGGTCGTGAAAGGGGCCGAGGAGGTGGAGTATGCAGAGGTAAATTCTAAGTACCGAGACAAGGCCGAAGGGCAAAGGCCAGAGAACTTCATAAGACCGATGTCAACGAGCTTCTCATCAAGATAGCCGAAAGTGAATGACTTCAGGTCATGTAAGTGTGCACGACCGAGGAACGAAGCAGGCAGTACGAGGTGTTGTACCTTTGCTACTCAGTAGAGTAGGCGGCAGAGTTGATGGAGAAGACGGTACAATCCTAGAGGCGACCAAAACTACTAGAGACTTACTCCAAGTTGGGGTGAAAACTTC
>LVTN01000348.1:249436-267068 GCA_001649415.1 Musa itinerans
GGTCGGTGGGGGGGGGGGGGGACTTGATCATGTAGAGGTATGATCGGAGCAGCTGGAGAGTTGAACTGCTCCAGAGCTCATATTTACTTAAGGGATCCCGGCACGTCAGAGGACAAGGCCGAGTAAGCGAACGTTGCTACCAAGGAAGCTAACGAGAACAGAATCAGTGCAAACCCTACAACATGATAGTGGAGGCCATGCATGAGAGTTGTAGTCTGTCTTTCCATCGATCAAGGGGAATTGCATGGAAAACACATAGGTGTTGAAGTAGGGGGTCGAAAGGAGCGAGGAAGCGATGACGAGTCCCAAGGGACTTAGCTACCCAAAAACCAAGTATCGGTTAAAATGGAGGTGGACTCGGAGGAGTGCCACAGTGCCATAGAGGCAGATCTACCGATCGCGAAGAAAGGGACACAGATGCGAGGCGACAGATAGTAGGGTCATGAGCATGGCAGAGCCATGGTACCGTAGAGGCGGGACTTCCGTGAAGTCATCGATCTAGTGCTCCTATGGAGGGAGAGCACTTGGTCGTGAAAGAGGCCAAAGAGGTGGAGAATGCGAAGGCAAACTCCAAGTACCAAGACAAGGTTGAAGGACAGAGGCCAGGGAACTTCGTAAGACCGATGTCAACGAGCTTCTCATCAAGATAGCCGAAAGTGAAAGATTTCGGGTTGATGCAAGAGTGCTCGACCAAGAAACGAAGTAGGCAGTACGCGGTGTTGTACCTTTGCGACTTGGAGTATGCGACAAAGATGATGGAGAAGACGGTACAATCCTAGAGGCGACCAAAACTACTAGAGACTTGCTCCAAGTTGGGGTGAAAACTTCTTGCATTCTAAAAGTTCGATGGTATTGGGAAGGTGAATCACAGTAGCTAACTCAATGCAAGGAGTGCAAACATTTCGAGTGCTTCAGAAGTATGAGCAAAGAGCAGGCGAAGGCTAGTAACCAGCTCGATGCATGGAGTACAACCCTCGAGGAGGCAGGCGAAGTCGAGTAACCATTACCTTCTCAACTCTTAAGAGAATGGGCGAAACCGAGTACCCCAATTCTTTTATATATCCAGCAGAGAAGCTCTGCACAAGTTCAAATACCCTTCGAAGAAATCTAATGGAAGACAATAGTTGTCAAATCCTCACCAATGGTGATCGGTGCTATTGAGAGTAGATTGTCCGCTTCATTTCCCAACAGAATACCAATCAAAAGTGGAAGTGATGCGAACCTACTTGGAAGTGACAACTATGTGAAAGAAGAAACGATGGGCAAATTTTGTGGAAGGACCCAAAAATTTCAAAAGTTTACGAGGAGATGCTCGTTAAAGCTCCAACAAGCATCTACCCAGTTAAGTGGCATGAGGCATTTGAGAGACTGACGCATACTAAGGATGGTCTTTTCCTTCATCTAAAGGATCCGTAAGAACCAACAATGATCAACACAACTCAGCCAACCCCACACTAGAGTCAAAGTCATTGGCGAGTTAAAGCAGCATGGCGGATTAAAAGTTTGACTACTCAACAACAGCAGCGGAGAGCAATTGGGAGCCAAGAGGCACATTGCAGCTGGAACAGAAGATTGAAGACTCAGCAAAGGCGAGGAGTTACAGCGTCGGCAAAGGCTTCGACAAAGATGTCGAAGGAATAAGTAGGGGAGAATATCACGGATAAAATTGTAAAACGAGGTGTTCGATGTAATGCTTATGTATGTTTGTGTCTTTTGGTTTGTTCATGCTTTGCACAGCATGTAAAGGGACGATCGAAGGCTTAATAGCCCCATTTTAGTTGGGTTTGGTGGTCATTTTCAGCTTGTAAATAAAGGTTGTGTCATGTGGACACTTATGGGAGATTTCGGTCTATAGTGGACCATTTTGAACCTTTTGTTGTACGATCGTTCAGAGCTTGTGAAGTCTGTTTGTAATTTGCATTGACTATGAAGTGTTTACTGAAATAATTGCTTATGGGTCCCAAATGAGACACTTTCTCTAATTCATTTTCTCTTTTGTAGGTCCTAAGGGACCATAGGAGGTTTCGGGGAGGCTGACCTTTGCAGACATACATGCAAGCAAGGTAGGCAATACCGATGTGTACCGCCCGTACCGGGCGGTACGTACCGGTCCGATAGCTTACCGGTACGCGGACCGCCCGGTATCGGGCGGTACGGCCGGTACAGTGCTACAGTGACTGTAGCAGTGTACTGTAGCACTGTAGCAGTGCAAACAGTGCACTGCTACAGTCACACAGTGCACTGTAGCAGTGCAAACAGTGCACTGTAGCACTGTAGCACTGCTACAGTGCTCGGGTGTACCGAGCGGTACACCTGGGTGTACCGCTCGGTACACCCATACCATACCGTACCGAGCCAAGATCGAAACTCCGGTACGGTACGGTTTTGCGGACCTTGCATGCAAGGGTGTCGTACGACTTAGGCAAACCAGCTAAGTCTGTGACAGGTCGATCAGTATACCAGTACGGATTGGTAAAACGAACCATGATCCAAACCCATGAAGCTCCTAATTTAATATTATAAAACCAAGGGGAGGAAGATGCATATTTGGTAGTAAGCAAGGAAGCCCAATGGTGATCAGATTTATTGAGTAAAGGAATAATCCTTTTAGCCTCAATGGTAAGTTTGACAAGGTGTAAATCACTGATACCAAGACTACCCTTGTCCTTGGGGGAGGTGCTACAATTGCATATGAGGAGATTAATTTTATTGTGAGCGCTATCATTGTTCCAAAAACCCTTCTAAATATCCTTTTGTAATGATTTGTTTTAGAAACCCAATAATTCATAATCATATGGATGGGTATGACATTGACCACCGAGTAGATAAGGATGACTTTACCCACTAGGAAATGAGGCCATTTTGCCAGCATTAGATACTGTTCAAGATGTTGTCCACAAGAAGGAAAGTCGAAATCTTTCAGGGACCTTAATAGGGTTGACATATGAGCCTAGGTATTTAAGGGGCCAAGATCCCTCCTTGATACCAAAAAAATTGCAGAAGCAATGTTCGTTTGAGGGTCCCAACCTTTGGCCAAAAGAATTTCAGATGTTGATGGAAAGGTTGGTGAAAGTAGAATAAAGCTCAAGGGCCTTGGCCAAATGAGAACAAGACATATAGGTAGCCCTGAAAGAAATGACCATGTTAACAATAAGTGAGATTTTAATTCCCTTGATGTTGAAGGGAGAGAGTTTGATGTGCTGGACTTGCTTGTCAAGAATGGATGAGAGAATTAATTAGATAAGGATCAAAAGAAAGGGGGCGAGTGGATCCCTTGTCTAACATGACATGATTATTTAGATGGAGGGTCAAAAGTTGAATTAAGGGAAATCTCAAGAGTTTCTCAAGAAAGCTTGTCAAGTTCTAATTTGAGGAGGATTAAGGGGCATTTTTCTTTGATATAAACATTGAATGGGCTAACTCATTGGCAATCACAATTTTATCATTAATGTTTCTACCCTGGATAAAGGTCGATTGCTCTTTATGAATGAGATTGTTAAGTAGTGGCTTCATGTGGATAGCCAATGAGTTTGTAGAAGATATTGCAGAGGGCAATAGGAAGTAAGGAGGGGTTAAGTTTTTGGGAATATAGATTAAAAATACTCTAGTTCAACTAACAATTAAGGAGAAATTTGAATGAAAGGCATTGAAAGAACTAATGATTGAATCCCTAATACAAGGACAATAAGTACAATAGCATTGAAAGAACTAATGATTGAATCCCTAATACAAGGCCAATAAGTACAATAGCATTGAAAGAACTAAGGATTGAATCCATAATGCAAAGCCAATAAGTACGATAGAATTCAACCAAGAAGCTACCGAGGCCTAGGCTCTTGCCTAAACCCATTTGATTGAGAGCAACAAAGATTTTCACATTGGAGAAGGACAAAGATAAGTTGTGAGAGTCTGCATCACTAACTTTAGACAAAGTAATTAAGTTCCAATCAAGCAAAGAGATAGAGGGCCTCAAGGACTAGAGATCTTCATACCAATGACTAAAATGGTTAAGGATGTCTTGAGGATCTGTTAGGGTAGTTTTAACCAGGGTTTGCAGTACCAAACTGTACTGCCTGGTACAGGTGGTACGTACCGGTCCGATAGGCTACCGGTACGCGGATCGCCTGCTACCGGGCAATACGTACCGGTTTCTATTATAGCAATACACTGTAGCAATGTAGTACTGTAGCAGTGCACTGTAGCACTGTAGCACTGCACTGTAACACTGCTACAGTGCTCGGTACACCCGTACCGTACCATACCGAGCCCAGATCGAAACACCGGTACGGTACGGTATTGCGAACCTTGGTTTTAATAGAGGTATGAATAGAAGCAATGGTGTTCTGTCTCTTGCGCATAGCCACCATACAATAGAATTATTTGTAATTGAGATCTCCTTGGCCAAGCAATCAATTTATTATAAAGGATTTGCAGATTTAAGAATTCTCACTGGTGAGCGCTCTTTTGAAGTCTTAAAAGCTCCAATGAGTTAATAGCTAAGGATTTTTCAAGGTTGCCCATACATTGCTTGTGCCAATTAGAGAATTTGTGTTCAAGGATAGTAAGTTGATGATAAAAGGAGTCATGGGGGCTGGAGGAAGGATAGTCATCTCACTAGACCTCCTAGACAAAGGACTCCACCTCGGGGTACTCTATCTAGTAGGGTTGAAATCTAAACAAGCGACGTCATAAAAGCTTTGTCAAGTTGAACCAAAAAATGAGCAGGGGTGACTTCTTGTTACAAGTAAACCGACAACCCGAACAACCCAAATCAACTAAATCAGCTTGGAAAAAAATTTATCGAAATCCATGACAGGTTTATTCAAAAGAAAAGGCTAGAGTCCTGATTAGGGGAGGAAATATAGTTCATGTCTCCACTCAAAAACCAAGGAATGTCATCCAAATCAAGCATATCGAGAATTTTCCATATGAATCGACAAATAAAAGCACAAGTACTAGCGCACGTAGCAATAAGAAGCCACAAAGCCTTACTAGGCTCTTCAGTAAGTACTTTAAGCGATTGGTCACATTTTGCAAATTAGGGTGGCTCTGAACCTATCAACCCTCCAAGCAACATGCAATATTTGGTTCTAAGGTGGTCACCACTACAATATTTAAGAGCTTCCCTATAGTTTCAAGAGAGGGCTAAGATATTAAATTGTGGGAGAAGGGTTAGATTCCATTTGGCAGGGGGCTAGCATAGAGGAGGAATCTGGGGTAGCATATTGCAATGTCATTTTCATATATTTATGTTTCAGAGCTATAAGAAGGGGTTTAGAGTTAACCTGAAGTAGTTTCCTTCGGGCTTTGGGCCCTTCCATGACAACCACTTTTGCTCACTCAAGGTCTTTATCATCGAGCATGAAAGCTTCATCAAGATAGGCAACTTCGTTGGGAGCCTTTCTAAAGGCCTCTGCCACCCACGCCATAAAGCTTTATGGGAATTTTGGATACTCCTTGGCTCAAATGCAAGCTGGGTAAAATTCATCCTGGGGAGGCTCATTAAAAGGGTTGCAAGGGTCTAAGTCCTCACCATCCAGCATCTTGACTAAGCCCCCCCCACCATCTGACATCTCAGCTACTAATTCAAGGAGCATAGACGAGGGAAGGGAGAACAAAGAGGATACAAGGGGAGCAAAGGGGCTGGCATTGGGGGTGAGAGAATGGAGGGACACATACGATGAGAGGACGAGGTAGGAACAGGCATAGAAGAGGGCAGAGAGAGACAAGGGGCAGGATAAGACGTTAGAGGGGGACGTGACGTGCATCAGGGAGGGGAGCAAAGGCATCAGGAGCCGTTCCATTGAGGGGAAAGTTTGAAGCATGAACAGGATATCTGCCAGCTGTAGGAGCATGCAAGGGAGACAATGAGGCATCAGCAATAAAGACAGCATCAACAGCAGTGATGAATATGTTAACGCTTGAGAAATTTGACTGGAAAAAAATCCTTGAATTGATATGAAGTCAAACAATATATAAATAAGTAGGAATGACTGTCACTGGTTGATCCATACTGATGTTGTAATTTCATGATCAGTAAATTCTCAGCCTGCTATCCACACCTATTCAGCATGTACAAGAGTTTGGCCTAAAAATTTGCTCATCCTTCAATTCCAATCAAGAAACTTTTATCTGGTTTCCTAAAAAGATACACAGATCAAGTCCACAAATGTTTCAACTTCAACAGAACAAAGAACTTTCAATCTCACCACATTAAGTGAACCCCTTCAAAACCTTCAAATCTTAGTTATGTAGCCCTAGGGAGCCACCAAGACATCTAATTGGGCCATTTCGTATATTCTTTGAGTAACAAGCAATATCTAAAAAAGTATTACACTTGTATATATGACTTCAGATGGTAATCAAAATGCAAATATTCTGATGATGATGATAATAAATCTCAAATTGAAGACCAAAATGAAATCATTTTCAAGTTGGGACTGTATTTCCCAATCATATTTTGATCCATGGTTTAAAATATTGATTGGACCAATACATAATGAATGATATCTATTGGTTTGATCAATCACCAACTTTAATGATTGTATCACTTTGGTACAGTACCAGTCTGATGGGTTGTTGAAACCAGTATCAAACAGGTAGTTAAAACAGTATACTGATTTCAAGGACCCATCAGGCTGAAACTGTACCACCAGGAAAGCCTGAACATTAAATTCTAGCCCCAATTCTAATACTGTCCCATCAGACTGGTGCTGAGGAATTTGAATATTCAAGGGAATATGGTGGTAATGTTTCTGAACAGAGTGTAGCCCTAATTCTTTTAAAGGTCATAAGTCTTTCCTTATATGTGGAAAACACTGCTTTAGCTTAACTATGTGCAGTATCATGTAAGACTGTCAATGATTAAAGTTTAATACCAGTTTAATAATGGTTTCAACCAAGGTATGCAATACCGTACCGTACCAATATTTCGAAGTTGGCTCAGTATGGTACGGTACCACGTACCGAGCGATACGCCAGGGCGTACCGAGCGGCACACCTAATTTAGGTGTAAAACCCTCCGAAAATACTTGAAAATAAAAAAAAAGTTAAGATAAGGTTTTTAAGTTAGAAATAAATATAGTAATAGCATAAGTTTAGCAAAATCAATATAAATTAGGTAAGAATAGTATCACATATCTTTTTCGGGCTTTGAAGAATATCTTGTACAAGGTTCGTATTTCAGTCCATTACAAATTGTCCTTATGTAAACATACCTCTTGATTAGAAAGTTCTTCCTCTTAATCTTCTCAAATTAGCCTTGATTCAATTCACAAATCGTTGTTTTGTAGAGTTTAGGAGAGCATAAATGTAAGAAAAAAAGAATTTGAGAGAGTATGAAAATGTAATTGAGTGAAATAGGGGAGAAGAAAGGGTTTAAATACTATGAGAAAGGGCAACAACGGTCAATTTGACCGTTGGAGCACTGTAGCACTGTTACCGAGCGGTTTTAAATATTTCCTTCCTCTTACTGTATCACTGTTACCATGGTTTCAACAACCCATCAACCCTAGAAAGCCTGAACATTACCACCATATTCCCTTGAATATTCAAATTCCTTAGCATATAGCAAATTTATATTTGCACTGTCTTGTTAATATCATAGCATAAGGTACTCTATGCATATGCACTTCTGACTTGATATGAGTGAGAAACATTTTTAATAACCTTTCTTCAACATGGAGAGGCTGTCCAAGTCCATGACAGGTTTCTTGATCCACTACCATGTCATTACATGTTTTTATTGCTAACAACCAGTAATATAATTGATGCAACCATTAAGTCTGACAAAATTATTACAATTATGGCAGAAATTTTCTGTTTTAAAAATATTTTATATTTTCGACAGTAAGAGCAAGAATTACCACAATGAACAATTAAGTACCTTGAAAGTTCAAACCAAAGCTCCAGAAAAGGATTTCAACCATTGATAAATTGAACTATATAACCTTGTTTCAAAGCAAGCTCTGAAGTTTTGGTTTTGGTTCTTGTTCGATCTGTAGTCACTGATCAAACCATTGAGGCCCTACTGTACTCCTGAGACTGATTGAGAGGCCCCCATCAACCATGCTATCCCAAATCAAGCAACCTAGAGGCTTAAAAGGCAGATCCAACACGAAGTCATGTATTTGACAAACATTAATTTTTAAGTAATTACCTAAAACCCCCAAATTTTCACCATTTCCATCTTCATGCCCTAAGATGGTTAGATCCATATTCATGGCTTTTCCTGTTCAAATTCTGCCTTTGTCCATGTGCTATGTAACTGAGTAGAATACTTTAAAAATCATGTATAACATGGCAAATACATTGAAAGTCAAACTTAACAACATTTCCAGCATGCTGTACCAAGACATACAATGTTTTTAAAATGCTACTTGTATATTTTGTATTCAAACTATTGTCGGTTGGTCATAAGTAACTACATTTTTAACATAAATGTATTTTTTGCTTGAAAAAGGCATTTTTAAATAAACGACAGAAAAGAATGTGAAAAATTGGTGCTCCTTTCGTCTGACTGTTCATTTTTTCACATATTTGCATTTTGGTGGTACATATAGGATCAGGCATTTCATTTCTTTCAATTTCAGTCCTCAGTTTTAGTTAGCTTAGTGATGTCAAAAGCAGTGATGGTAGTCCACAATTAAGCCCCAAATTGATAGAGCATCCATCACAAATCTAAGGTAGGAAACTAAAACAACAAATAATTAAAATATAATTAAATTCATGAAATCAGAGTGAAAAGGACAAGCAGGTAGGAGACAATTAAAAGAAGTCTAGAAGTTGGAATAAATTATCCATTCTAGAGAGAAAGAAGATGGTAAGGTCACAAGTCTTAAGAAAACATTTTCACTTTCTTTTAGAAAATACAGTGATTTAAAAAGCGCTAGGCGCCAAAAGGCGCTAAGGTCCAAAAACGCCCGAGGCGCTAGGCGCTCGCCCGAGCGAAGCGAGACACTAAAATATAAAAATATATAATATAATTAATAAATATAATTATTTAAAATTTTAAATAAAAATATATTATTCAATTAAGAAAATTAATAGTATTAAAATCAAAATAATATATTATTAATCTAATAAATACAAATACTATTATTAGTATACTGTTAACAGTATACAGAAGGAGAAGCGACAGCGAGCAGCGGGAGGCGCCAACGGCGACAACGGCAGCATTTGCGAGCAACGACAGCAACGAGCAGCGACAGCGGGAGCAGGAGCGGCGAGCAACGGGAGGCCCGAGCGGCGACAGAGGCAGCGTTTGCGAGTAGCGACAGCGGCGAGCAACGGCAGCGGGAGCAGGAGCGGCGAGCAGCGGGAGGCGCGAGCGGCGATAGAGGCAGCGTTTGCGAGCAGCGACAATGGCAGCGTTTGTGAGTAGCGAGATCGGGATCGGGATCGGGATCGGGAGCGGCAACGGCAGCGACAGCGGGTTAGGGTTGGGTAAGGGTTATATCGGTTTAGTTGGTTCGATTGAACCAACTAACCAACCGAACCAGGACCGAACCAGACCTAAAATCCTGGTTCGGTCGCCTTGGTTTACCCAGGCGCTCGCCCGAAGCGCCCAGCGCCTGGGCTCAGGCGAGCGCCCAAGCGACGCCTGTTTGAAGCGCGTCGCCTGGGAGATTAGCGAGGCGCTCGGGCCTCGCCTCGCCTCGCCCGAGCGCCCGAGCGCCTTTTTCAATCACTGAGAAAATATATCATTGTCAGACATGTTGAGACATTTAGGGCTTTATTTATGGATTAGCCATTCAAGTTTCAACTACTAATAAGATTTGATAAACCAAGGATATTATCTTTCTTCTCCCAGTTCAAGGTCATCTAGAACCTTCTAATGATAAGATCATCCTTTCAAGTGAATAAACAATAAAGCCTAAAAATAATGATAACATAAGATTTACCCCCACACAAATTAATAAAATTACTTCAAAATCATAAAAAATAATTGAAGGAAAAAAGTCCTTATCTTGACTTGAACAACCCGTTTATTTGACTCCTATATTGGGATGCAACAGTTGGACAAAATGTGTTAATAATAAGAGAAAAGAAAAAAAAGAGGTGTTGAATTGAAGGATCATCAATCTGCCCCAACCGTTATGTATCAACCAGCATTTACTGGTCTGAGTGTGAACCACGGCATGCACTGTCCCTTTCAGTGATCCAGTTCATTTATTTTTTTAGCGATACATAGTGGCCACTCGACCCTATCTCTATATTGCCTATCTCTCTTGCAAGCCCACCATCCACCCACTGCTTATGATGCCGTCAGCACCATCCACTGCCTATTGCTGCTAGTGCAACCTCCTGCAATGGCGCTGATGCCACCAGCCCAAGTACTCCTCTCCTCTCCAACTTCCCTCTGCCTCCTCCTCCTCCCTCTTTTTGGTATCATGGTACGTACCAATGTACCATGTGCTGCCATGCTGGTGCATACCAGACCCATTCCGATCAGCCCATGTGTCCAATATCCCGAAATACCAGATCTTGATCAAAATACACAAATGTTTCAGCCTTACCTTTGCTAACCAAAATATTCTCTTTTCCAAAGAGAGAAAAAAGGGGAACTATCTGGAGATATATGAATAACATTTTCCACAATGTTTCAGTAGATTTATATTTTACCTGGCACTACAAAAATAGACGTGCAAAGCTGATATTTCAACTACAAGTAGTCCATTGTATAATTAATAGAGAAAAAAAAAAGGGCATGAAATGAAGCTGTTGCAGACAAGTACCTCGCCATCCAATCCTCGTATGGTAACACGATATACCACAGTCACATTCCCATTGTCCGAGAATATTATATCACGTACTTCTCCACACCAGCCTTGTGATGCAAAAGCCACAAGAAATTGATAGTGACAAATCAGATCTTGTAAGATGCTCATCCACATTAAGCCAATGTTAATTTAGATCAACTTAACTAAAGAATGCAAGATTAAGGATGTATAATACACAGGATTTGAGATTTTTAAAAGGGCAATATTAATATCCAATAATAGGTTTTCTAGTTGTTTAAGTGGTATATAAAATTTTGAGCAGATAAAGGTAAATACTGCAGTTAAAATAATGAAAAGAAAAGACCGGATGCATGGGATTTCTCTTCTAATCTGCCAAAAAAGATTGTGTGGAGAATTTTGTACTATGATGAATTAAGGAATACATGTACAAGTTTCTGTATAATAGTAAAGAAGACAGATCTTAGCATCATTTTACTCATGAATGAAAATATAGGTGACCAAATTCATTGTATTGCTTAGTTTTCCACAGAATAAATCAATGTAATTGCTGACAGATCTTTAGAAAAGGCTCCCTGGTAAGAAATCAACAATATGGTATGAGTGAAAAGTTCAATATTGTATTTTAAATCAGATAGGCTGCAATCATAATGAAGAGAACTATCCTTGGAATGCAAATTATGTGATACTTCACTGGTTAATTTTATGTGATATATAATCCATCATGAAGAGATTAATAACAAACATAAAATACTCTAGTTTTGCATGTGACATATGACAAAGTTAAAAAAAAAAATTGTGATCAAACTAATAATGATGAAGAAAGATTCACCTGGGGCATAGAAACTCAGCATTCTATTTGCATGATACCTACAAAAACAAGCATCAATATGGTTAAACGAGACTTAGCCAATTAACATGCCAAGTCCAGTTATGAGTCAAGCTAGTCAAGCCAAGAGGCAATTGTAAACCATGAAACTGTCAAATGTCGAAGCAATTCAAATAAAAAAAGTAAAGGGGTAAAATTCAAATGAAAAGAATGGCCTAGGTGCCTTAAATTAATCTTGTTCTATGTAGAAACAAGAGAGTAATGGAATCACATGAATTACACACTTCTTATCAATTTGAAAGGTATGTTTTTTGACACAGATTGTTAAGGATTTTGATTTTGTTCCCTGTCAAATATATAAATATGTGCATGATTTCCGTAGTGTTTTTTATGCATGCTACTTTTTTAATGTAATTTTTCTCTTGGTCCAATTCTTAATCTGCCTTAATATGATTTAAAATATCATCATTCTGAGTTTGATCTAGGACCTTTGATGTTTCCCTTTCATAGTAATAATCAAGGTATCTAGGTAAACTTTGATGACAAGTAGTTAATGTTCAAAAGAACTCGAACTTTGTTGAGACAGTGAAGGCATCGAGCGCTCAGACACTCACCTAGGCACCCAAGCGAGGTGAGGCCAAGTGCCGCCGCTTACTAATTAATCCAGGTGGGCACCTTCGCATGGCACAAGCGCACGATTGAGCACAGGCTTCACGAGGTTCAAGCATAAACCTAAACCAAATCAGGTTTGACTCAAGCTTAAACGACCCAATTTGGGTCAAGCTTGGACGGCCCAATTTGGGTCAAGCTTGAACGACAAGAATTATGGAGTGGTCTATTGATTCTAGTTCGAATCAACTGGCAGTGATGTCTTTTTCTCCATCGACGAATGGTGGTGTCTTCCTCTCCGTCAGCGAACGACAACAGCATCTTCCTTCAGTGAGAGGCTTCCATACATTAAGTGGATCTCCAGGAGTCTCTCTCTCTCTCTCCTTCCCTTCCTATAATCATCTCTTCTCCTCCTCCATTGTCCCCCCTCCCCACCCCGTCGAGCCTCCACGGACCCTAACAATCATCTTTTCTCTCCTCCTCCTCCTCCTCCTCCTCCCCTAGCAGCTCCCCTCAATGATTTAAATGAATGGCCAAATGGGTGCTAACTTACAAAATCCTATTCTTTATGATGACAGTTTGATATGGGGAGAAGTAGTAAAAGCTTTGAGTGTTGAAGAAAAATGAACTTACACATGACAACATGTGAGAACAAGATGAATGCAAAAGCCTTAAGTTCATTGCTTCTAATTGTCGAAGAGGGAACTTAATTTGATTAAGATGAACAAGACGTTGAGTGATACAAATCAGCTGAAAAGGATGATGATGACAAACTTGAAGTTGTTGAGGATGATGATGTGGACGTTGATGATGATTAATGCTAATGTTTTTTTTTTTCATTTTTGTTATTTGACATGGATAATGTAATTTGGTATTTTAAATGAATGCAATTTGATGTGTTATTTCCATTTTAGTGATCATGTTTCTCAATAATGATATATATTTTTAATTTTATTCATGAATCATGAGCATCTCAGGTGTATTGGCACTTTGGCACTTAGCATCTTTGGCTACACTACACCGGCTCAGACTACACAAAAGTTCATCTCTTTGTCTATCAATCAAGAGATCGTTGTAAGGTTACCCACTTCTTGTGGACATGATGAGAATCGGGCTCTGATACTAAATATGATGTAAGACAACCTAAATGATACATCATGAGAGAATTGAGTGAGGGATCGAAAATAAATAGAAAAAAAAAAAGCAAAATGGAGAGAGGAGGCGAGAAAACCCGATTCACAGAATCATAGCTAAAGAACAAAGAAAAAGTACCACAATTCAATGATCACTAATTCGGTCGAAAGGACATATCACGCTGGCACAAATTCAAATGGCATCTATGTTAACGTGAACAAACAACCAGAAAAGTCAACTCGAGATGCAGGTCATGGCTACTTTCCTAACTCATATAGCATGACAGACAAGAGGCTTTCCACGGTTGACCATAAAATGAGGCTGACGCTCAAAAGTCAACAAATCTGGATCCAGAACGAACCACATCTGAACTCTATGCCAAATTCTAATTAAGGGGAAATCCACGAAAAGGAACGCTGCAGACGGATCAGGAAAGAAGGGAGGAAAGGGGGGAAGAGAAGAGAGGTACCAAGGGATGGAGTTGTCAGCAGGGTCGATGATGTTGTCAGGCACTCTCTTGTTGAGGTCCCGGAGGATCTCCTTTAGAGGGCGACAGAATGACGGCGTCAGGTCGAGTGGTACCACATAATTGGAATTGGGAACCCTGCCTCCGCCGCCGGCCCCGCCGGTTTTCTTGGCGCCATTGCCCGACGCACCGGCGCCCTTCTCCAGCCCTGCCACGATCACTACTGACGCCGATGCCGTCCGCGGCAGCCCGGTGGCCGCAAAGCGGAACCGCGCGTCCTTGCCGCTGGCAGCGGCAGTGACCGGAAAGGCCGATCGAGCAAGGAAGAGGGTGGATTCCATCCGCAGGCAATGGGAAAAGTGAGAGAGGGAGGAGAAGGGAGGAGGAAGGGGCGATAAAGAGAGGAAACCGGATTTCTCTCTCCCTCAGTGCAGTGAACACGTCTCCCCTCAGGCAGAAAAGCGAAAAATGACCTTTTCTTTGGTTGTTTCCGTCGATCTAAATAAACAATTATGAGAGCTAGTCACGACTCTTACCGCCGTAACAGACTTACACGATCAAAATGCAACTGTTCACTTGTCGTTAACAGCCGGTCCACTACCTCGTGATTCGGTAATAACATGGGGCACACGTGGGACCAAGTCACCTCCGCAATAAAAAGACGTGGTCCAGCAGTAAGCGAGGTGCGAAAATTTTGTTCCCCTCGATGAATTTTCTAGAATTTTTCTTTTATATATAGAGTCCCTCATTTATACTGTTCAAATTCAGAGATTTATTTTGTTCATTTATAATTAGATCTGATGTATTATCGGATTAATATTTTATATATATATAAATTTTGAACTATATCTAGTATATCACTATCAAATTAATATTTTTAAATATCAAAATTTATTGAATATATTTAATTTTAGATTTTAATGATAAAATTAATTAATAAATTTGAAGAATTAATATATTATAATAATTAACTAAGATTTGAATCGTGTATCATGTGATGACATCACCAAGTATCTAACAAGAATCATTAATAATAATATCACCTATGAAGATGGTAGCTACATCGACAAATATTATCACTTAATGTAATATCTTTTATTTTTTTAAAATTATTTATAATATTAATTTTTTTAATTATTTTAATATGAGAATTTATTTAATAATTTTTATATTAAATAATTTTAATTAAAAGTTTAGTGTTAGGGATCTAATTATGAATTGTAAAATTTTTTATATTAAATTAGTGGAAGAAAAAAAGATAAGACATGTGGCACTAGCGAGTGTGCCCCCTCGTATATGCTAACACCTAGTGTAATTTCGATACATGTTTGCCACCTTGTATCAGTAAGGCTTATCTAAACATTTGTAATCGGAGAACAAATGGTAGAAGTTTACTTAGTTGCACCATTAACAATAGTATCATCTACCATAACAATATTATTATTCGAGGTTAACTTTTGTGACATGTCAAAGGTTACGACCATAGTAATATCCAAAATCAACGATACTATCATGCATACTGCAAAATAACGAAAATTTAAATTTTTTTACTCTAGTTTTTAAGTCTTTTGTAGGATATAAATATCTAATCCTTTAATTTGCAAATATTGTTGCTCTTTTTTAGCCTTGTTTGAGTCTCTTCTATCTTGAAAGTAGTTATTATTCTAAGTATTAGGAGGGAAGAATTCTTTATAAAAGATTGAGTATAAGGTTCTCTTATGTAATGCTGTAGTCTTACAAAGTTACAATTAATATATCAATAAAAGTATAAATAATATGTATATGTTATCATCGTTTCATGATATAATTTGTGATATTTATAGTTCATGAATATGATAAATGATATACTCATATTTTTTACTCTTAATATTGAAATGCACGTTTTTCAAAAATATCATTCTGAATGTTTTATAAAATATTGATTGAGTATGCATAAGCATTAATATTTACGTTAAGTATAGTACAACAAACCAAAGTATACTAGAGGACTTTAATACAAGATTGGGTTATCTTAATATTTAGTGTAGAGTAGAAATATTTATGTTTGATGATCAATATTTAAGATGAATAATGTTTTAAATTTTATGATTGTTTACTTTTCACTATATTCATATCTATAGTAGTAATAAAGAGTTGAAATGTGACATAAAATATTGATCATCAAATATTGTTTACTTTAGTCTTACACATAAAATATAGGTGGAACTAAGAGTAGAGTATTATAAAGTTATAGTATTAAAGCTACTAGTTTGTCATCTAGTTCTCATAACATTTTCCTGATTAATCCCAAGCTAGATGTGATATGTCAATTGTGAATAAATTTTTAGAAGTGTTTTCAAAGGACCATACTAGTTTACTACTCAATAGGGAGATTAAACTTATCATAGACTTAATGTTGTGGATTGAACTTATTTCTAAACTACTTTATAGAATGACTTGTTAGGACCAATGACACTAAGAGGAGGGATGGTGAATTAGTACTTTCAAAAAAACCTTTGATTTTAAAAATTTTATTCGACGAAAATCGATAATGAAAGTGTGCTTGACTTAAAGTAAGTGAACTAAGCAATTAACTCAAAAAGTAATAGCAATGAAAAGCATAACAGAATTGCGTATCAAATTTATAGTGGTTCGGTTGTCATGACTTTCTATCACGAACTTAGCTGGTTTTGCCTAAGTCGTGTGGCACCCTTGCGTGTACATCCGCAAATGTCAGCCTTTCCGAAACCTCCAATGGTCCCTTAGGACCTACAAAAGAAAAAACGGGTTAGAGAAAGTGCATCACTTGGGATCCACAAGCAAGCATCTCCAAAAACACTTCATAGCCAATGCAAATTACAAACAGACTTTACAAGCTTCGAACGGTTGCACGACAAAGAGTTAAAATGGTCCACTATAGACCGAATATCTCTCACAAGTGTCTACATGACACGACCTTTATTTACAAGCCTAAAGTGACTATCAAACCTGATTAAAAATGGACTATTAAACCTTCGATTGTCCCTCTACATATTGTGCAAAGTATGAACATACCAAAAGACACGGACATACATAAGCATTATATCAAACATGTTGTTTAGAAGTTTGTCCATGACATTCTCCCCCACCCATCCCTTCGACGTCCTCGTCAAAGCCTTTGCTGACACTGCAACTCCTCGTCTTTGCTGAGTCTTCAATCTTCTGCTCCAACTGCAATGCGCCTCTTGGCTCCCAGCTGCTCTCCGTTGTTGTTTTTGAGTAGTCGAACTTCTGATCCGCCATACTACTTCAACTTGCCAATGACTCTAACTCTAGTGTGGGGTTGGCTGAGTTGTGTTGATCCTTGTTGATTCCTGCAGATCCTTAAGGAAAAGACCATCCTTACTTTACGCTAGTCTCTCGAATGACTCATGCTTCTTGAACTAGGTGGATGCTGGTTGGAGCTTTAACGAGCATCGCTTCGTAAACTTTTGAAGTTTTTGGGTCCTTCCTCTATAAAATATGTCCATTGACTCTTCTTTTACTTAGTTGTCTCTTCCAAGTAGGTTCGCATCACTTTTGCTTTCGATTAGCATTTCGTTGGGAATGAAACAGACAATCTACTCTCAATAGCACTTATCACTGTTGGTGAGGATTTGACAACTATTGTCTTCCATTATCTTCAAAGGGTCTTTGAACCTATGTAGAGCTCCTCTACTTGATAGATATGAGAATTGGGGTACTCGGTTTCGTCCATTTTCTTAAGAATTAAGAAGGCAAAGGTTACTTGACTTCGCCCGCCTCCTCAAGGTTGTACTCCATGCATCGAGCTGGTTATTGGCCTTCGCCTGCTCTTTGCTCACACTTCTGAAGCACTTGAAGTGTTTGCACTCCTTG
>LVTN01000349.1:14818-32992 GCA_001649415.1 Musa itinerans
TATATATATATATATATATATATTGTGATGTCCATGAATCTATGCAATGAGAATCAGATCATGATGATCTCACGATAGTGAGACCGGTTCACCTTTAAATATAGACCCTAAATAATCCTAGTCATAAGTTACTCGAAAGAGGCATCGAAGTAATCGAATAGACTAGTGTACTGTATACCCGTCCATATGATAGAGGCGACTAGTCTCATAGCTGCTCGTGTGGGAACACTAGGGATACAATGCAGGTGCTCATTAGAAAATGAGTTCACTAATTAATCCGCTTACGGAATGTTGGATGGTTGATGATACTTCATTGTCAGACAGCGATTTTATCATCCCAATAGTATACATAGTCCTTAGACTTGAGACACTAAGGATGTCCTGTATGAGTACTCCACTCTTTGATAACAGACTTATAGGTTTAGAAATTCCAAATCTAGTATAACTAGTCATTAGCAATGACAACCAACCTTACGAGGGCTATTGAGTGTCGATAGAGGATATCCGCTCTCGGTATCATGAGAGAAATATCCTATATGTTCTTGCTTAGACAAATCCTTAGCTAAGGTCATTCGGATTGAGAGAGAAAGAGTTCTCCGAGAGAATCCGATTAGAGCGAAACTCGAGGAGAAATCGTATGGCCTGACAATACCATACTCAGTATACGGTCTCTAGGATATTAGATGGATGATAGATTATAAGTATACGATAACTAAGGATAGATAGGTCCAAAGAATTGGATTCTCCTATATCATCTAGAGACTACGGCGTAGTGGTCTAGTATATCCGCAGTCGATGAATTGAGTGACTTATTATTATGGAGATAATAATTCATTGAGCCAGAAGGAGTTCTAATAAGCATGACTTACGACTAGCTCGATATTGGGCCTAGAGGGTCACATACATATGGTAGGCATTGCAACGAGTAGAGGCTTGGATATGAGATATCTACTGGAGCCCTTATCTTATTAGATATCCATTAAACCCCTGAATTATTAGATCCTATGGATGAGATACAATAAGAGCTAATAAGAGATTATTGGGTAGAGACCCACTAATCTAAAAGGCTTGGGTAATTGGTTGGAGATCCAATACCCAATATGGCAAGATCCATTATTTTTAAGTTAACTGAGGGCCTTTATAAATAGGAGGGAACCAAAGGCCCATAGGCTAGGGCTTCATGGTTGTCACCTCCTATTCTCCTCTCCCCTTCTCCTCAGATAGTAGGTATGGAGATATGGGCAGCGATATGAGAAGCATTATCACAACCCTGTTGTGTGGATCACCATTAGAGACGATGACACTTGAACTCCATCCAATCCCATATATATGCAGGAATTCAGGGATATACGATCTCCCTAGGTAAAAAACACTATCTCACATGTGGATTTAAGTTTTACGAATTTTTGCGCATTAATTTTCGTATGCCGACGAATACCTCTTTGGAAAATTTGGAGTTTTTGTTTTTTGTTATTCTATTGTACATGCGATGTCGCCCCTAGATTTCTCAACAATAGTATCAGAGCTAGGTTGTTCATGCGAAAGATTGGTTTTGAACTGCGTGTGTTATGTTTTAGAAAAGCTTCATATGTCAAAATTGTTGACACAAAAGCAAGAAAGGGTAGCAACTATTGCTGCCCTCGCTGATGATAGCCTCGCTACCATGTGCATGTAGGCGGTCGACGACCTGCCCTAATAGCGGCACTTACGGGCAGGGCGCCCGCAGGCAGGCTGCTTGCATGTAAGGGCTGCGCTCGCCCACAAGTAGGCTACCTGCGCATGGGCGCTATGCCCGTTTGCAAATGGCATAGTGCCTGCAAAAGGGGACACCTCCCGCAGGGGCGATCGCCGCCTACAATGGTGCTCGTAGGGGCACCCGCCCACGGGCAAAGGCGACGCCCCCACCCCCCATTGTAGTCGCCGCCGGTAGGGTGGTGGCAGCCATAGCGTAAGAAAGGCAGGGAGGGGAACTAGGTTTTTTGGCCAAAAGATAATTTTACCCCTCGAAATTTTAGAAATTCCAAAGTTTATCCTTTCTAACCAAATTACCAAAATACCCCCTCATAATTTAGAAAATTTCTTATATGTCTTGAATTTAAAAAAATATTAGTTAATTAAAAGATTTAATTAACTATTATTATTTATCTAGTAGTCCTATATAATGATATGTACATATGACGTATGATGTAGACAAATAATCATAGACCATGTGATGTGTGTCCATGTGATGTGATTATTATTATTATTGGAGTCAGCGAGCCTCCAATTTATTTCTCATTGATTGTTAAGCCTATGTACTTATGATTAAGTCATAATTACACAAGGAAGCACAACGAGAGCGTGGATGCGATAGCGGGACTCACAAGGTCGAGATAGACGATTGCGACGCATGGAGATACACCGAGATGCTGATGGAACCGACGAGGACGAGATGGAAAATCACAGGGCATGAAGATGCGTCGCTGCACATATAGATTTTGATGTGAGTGATTAGGCCCATTGGCTCGGGCCTGATCATATTAGGATGTGTCTATGATCATCTGATACGATTGCTCATATGATGTATGATTGTTTATATATATATATATATATATATATATATATATATATATATATATGTGTGTGTGTGTCTTTTGGTATGTTCATGCTTTGCACTGTAGAGGGACGATTGAAAGTTTAATAGTCCCATTTTTAGCAGAATTGGTGGTCGCTTTAGGCTTGTAAATAAATATATATATATATATATATATATATATATGCGATGTAAATATTAAATATACATATGTGATACGTCATATTAAGAGACCAAATAAAAAATTATCTCTCTCAATAATATTAAGTCGATAAATATGAGGCAATTAGATTGACCCACGTGGCCTTCCATCGTTATAGGTAGGGATCGATTCCCAACATAGGTTAAGTTGTTCGAGTCAGTTGAGACTCACATATATCGTAATTCGCTATCTTGCCTACGACATAGAAATGTTACTAGTGACGTGAGAGCATGGTATGCTTGGTCGAATCACTTGATGGCATATTATCGAATCAGACTTATCTCGTAACGATGGTGATGACTTAACCGAACACCATGGTTGGTTGAGTCACTTGAAGCTATGGTGGTTTGGAGGCCAAACATGACAAAAATCACAAGGAGTTATGATTGACAAGAGTTGCCTACCTTTACAGGCTTAGTGTAATTGGTCGAGTTACTCAAGATTTTTGAGGTATTTATAGGCCCCAAATGACTTCAAAAATGAAGCCAAAAAAATCTCATCCTCGGGTTTTTAGGGTCCTGGCGGTACTATCGCTAGTGCTAGGCGGTACCACCACTTGCAACATTGAGTACTAGCGGTATCATCACCTAATCTGGGTAGTACTATCGCTTGACACTCTAGAAGACCATGTACTAGCGGTACTGTCACCGGTTTGGGTGGTACCATCACCTGACACTAGTGGTACCATCGTTGGGTCTTTCGAAAAATATACACTTCATACGTTCCAACTAATAGGCGGTTCTATCGCTTGTTCTAGTAGTGCCACTGCCTGACCCAACTATGGGTTATTGCATGAGCCTTCCAATTGGCCCAAATCAATCCCGATTCAAGCCCAATAGGCCCCTAATTGAGCTAGCATGGTTATACCTAAGACTAAGTCAATTAAGATCTAAACTATGATAATAAAGATAAACAATTACAAGACATAAATCTTATGTTGTCCGATATATCATTGATTCATCCAAACTCCCGATGCATTGTGCTTTCCTTCGGCATATTGCCCAATCCATTGGCATGTTGACTCCCGTAACATTTGATCTTGGCACAATATCCGATTCTTCCAACTCGATGCCCGCTCTCTAACTCTAGCTTAACGTCTGATTCTCCTACTTCAATCGTTTTGGCTTTCCAAAATCGAAGTTAATCCTACATCACTTTTCTCAAACATTGATTAGATCATAAACTCATCAATTGATTTTATCGTCAAAATTTGGGATTCAACAAAGGCCACTGGCTTTCACTAATGCTCTTCTTTTCAATGGACGAAGATCATTACCCTTGTTATAACTCTTTTCTCCTTTTCACAAGCTTAGGAGAGAACTTTTACTACTCTTTTTTATAAGTAATCCTCACACCTCCCTTAGAATGACTTATAAGCTTAAGGAGGAAGGAACTCAATAGTTTCAATAGAGTTTATATACTTAGAATCACAAGTTTTTCATGCTCTTTTCTTGCAATCTCAAGCAAGAATGAGTGAGGTATTTATAGACCACAAATACCTTTAAAAATAAAGCCAAAAAGTCTTATCCCTGGGTTTTTGGGGTACTAACGGTAATACCGCTTGACAAAGCCTAGGAGACGAAGCTCTGGTGGTACCATTGCCTACCTGGGTGGTACCATCACCTAACATAACCTAGAAGACTATGTTCTGATGGTACTACCACTAGTCTAGGTGATACCATCACCAGTTTGGGCGGTACTATCGCCTAACACTAGCAGTACCACCGTCGAGTTTTTCGAAAACGTACACTCCATACTTTCTAGCTCATAGACGGTTTCACCGCTTGATCCAACTTTAGGTCACTGAATTGGCCTTCCAATAGGCTCAATTTAATCTTGATTGAGGCCTAATGGACCCTTAATCAAGTTGGTATGGTTACACCCAAAACCAACTCAATTAAACTCTAAACAACTTCGATCAAGACATAAATGATTACAATCATGAATCCTATGTTGTCTGACATATCATTGGTTCATTTGGCACTTCATCCGAACTTCCAGCACGTCATCCTTTCCTTCGACGTATTGCCTGATCCATCAACATGTTGACCTCCGTAACATCTGATCTTGGCACAATGCTCGATCCTTTCAGCTCAATACTCGATTTTTGACATGATCCACTAAGGCCCATCGTTTGATTCTTCTACTTCAATCGATTTGTCCTTCCATGATCGAAATTAGTCATGTGTCATTTTTCTCATACACTCACTAGATCATAAACTTATCAATTAATTTCATTACCAAAATCCAAAAATCAACAAAATCAATACGGGATATTTTCTTAAAATTCTACACTTGTTTTGAAATAAATAATTAATTAATATCAAAAAATATATTATTAGATAACTAATCATATTAGAACACTTACCATTAATCTAAATATATTGGAATGTGATTTTTTTTGGGAGAAATTTATAATAAAAATACTTCTCCTAAAGACTTATCACCATCAGATGCAAAAAAAAAGTAGGACAAAATATATTGTATCGAGCAATCGAGGATCATTTTATAATTAATATTGTAATTTTTCTTCCCAAATGAACAATATGCACATTATAATTGAAAATTAATAAAAATATTAATCAATCCATCAAAAAGTAAAAGAAATTAATGATTAACATATAAATATACATTTGTTTACCTTAAAACCACTACACAAAAATAATGATGGCCAAAATTTTTGTTGCATTTATAACCTCTTAGTCAGTATACTCACCCACATTCAATAATGACCAAATTTACACATAAATGTGCCATCTTTCCAAAATGCTAAACAACTTACTCTACAAATAACAAATGATAATTCAATCAGTTATAGGACACCTAATTCAACAATCAAATTATCTAAAAAAATTACTATTAATTCTTGAGTTTTGAAGCTAAATTGGTAGCCTCTTCTTCATTGTTGTTTTTCTTCTTATAAATCTATAAAATAAAAATATTAGTATATATAATCAAAGTAATTATATTATAAATACAATTAGTTTCATCACCTTTGTTAATTTTTCTCTTTCAACCTACTATAGGGTTAATCGACTATCTAACTTGTTATTAGAGGCCTTTGGAATATGAACTTTCTTTCACTTTATCTCTAATATTATATATTCCTTTAGGTAACTTTCTCTTCCTAAAGAAATATTGGTTATGTTTTAAGGTTCGATATATTTTAATCCTATACATCATATGAACATTTGATAGAGTAGCCCTTAATTGATCCTTACAAATGTTAGGTATAGCAAAACATACTATGAAAGCAATGGATCATCGTTGAAGATATCTACTTCCTTAAGACCTAGGGTCACAAGATAGCCAAGTTCATAATCTTTAAGTATCTTATGTAATCTTTTGATTTCATTCTCATATTTTTTATGCTTGGTGCATTCTTGTTCGATATGCTCGCATAGTCATAGCTGGCAAAATATTAGTAAACATAAGATTAAAAATAATTTGTATTGGGCTTATTATATATATGTTAAAATGAGATTTAACTTATAATCAATATTTCTGAGATATCCAATCATGATTTAGCTTCAATTTTTTATCTAAGCACCAATAGTTGAAATATTAAAGGTGAGGCAAGAATGAACAAATCATCGCTCAGTTGTAATTTGTCGATGAATCCAAAATGTTGATAAAGGATAGTGACATAAGAGGTAAAATATAATTTATTTAATAAAATAAAATATAAACATAAATATATATAATATACAATGGACAAAAGTTGATGATGTAACACTATTATTACTTGAAGCTAGCACACACATCAGATCTTTTATATTTTATCTATTCAGTAGCTAATCTCTAAAATATTTTTTAAACATATAATCCAAAGTTATTGCTTCAACATCCATCACTTGTTCATAGTTTGGAACTCTCAAAATCAAAATAATATTAGTCGGGCTAAACTCAAATGGGACGCCAAACTTAATCCCTCATTCCAATGTTTCAAAATACTATAAATGACATATCGACATGTACGAATGTTAGGAATATGTACTGTATCACCAACAAGCACATATACATGACACTATCTAAGAGAAATGAGAATCATATGGTCTCAACTCCTAGCACTTGGTTCAGAAATATATATATATATATATATATATATATATATATATATATATAATGATCAATGTAACTATGATTATTAACTATATAATGTGGAGAGGGTGATATCGTGGCTGATGAAGTATGGGGTGGTGAGGGAGGGGGTGACATAGGCATCATCTACTTCACATCTATAAAAAATAATTAATTAGCTATACATAACTTAATAAAGACTATTATAAATAATTAAGAAATGTAATATATTAAGAAATCTATATAATAATGCTATTCTATTTATATACAAAAGTAAACATTATAAATATGAGACATTATATCCAAGATTTAGGGGAGAAAAAAGAGAAATTCAAAATATACATATTACTACTTGAAACATGTGACTTGATAATCCTTACATTCTAATCAAGCAAAATGATAAAGGAATTAAACTTGAAGCTTTCTCCAGAACAAATTAAAACAAAAACTTATCCATTTATCCTAGAGATAACATGACATAATACAAGAAAATTGATCTTTAAAAAGCTCTATGCATTTATCCATAATACATAATACAAGGATTGTTCTTGACATTGTTCTCATGTCATTAGGATGAAGTATATGTGACATATCACGAAGTTGATCCAATAGACTTGAGAAGTTCCTTTTCTTTGATGAAGTCAAAGGCAGCGTTAGCAATTCTGATATGTTTCGTTCACGTAATTCATAAATCTAATCCATAAAATGTCTAATATGCTTTCAATCAGATAAAGTTAGGAAGCTAACATATTGATATTATATCTAAATGTCTATTGAGATGGATATCTAAATTTCTATTGAGATGAAAAAACCTTACTCTTATAACAAAACATAGTGCAAAGAATATGTTTGGATATGATGTATATTAAAATCGTAGACAAGTGATCTAATCCTATAAGGAATTGCACACACATGAATAAATTAATTAAATTATATTTGATGAATATGTTGATTTGATATATATATTAAAACCTAGACTATATACAGTGATAATTGTCGAGGGTCACCATAGACATAGATAGCCATCAGAGAGAAAGGAAAGATAGAAGGTTTTAGTCTACCTTTGAGGGCTCGGTGATGGTTGAAGGTGTGGATTGTGGATAGAACTTGTGGAGGAAGAGAACACTTGCCTTCCACAACTCGTTGCTATTGCTTGCAAAAATCATTATCGATAAAATTATTGTTGAGTATAAATCATCGAAGAGTAAAAGAGTTTATTACCATCTATACCATGATTATACTCGTTCAATGTAAATCACCAGTGTAATCCTCTTTGTCATTTAAATCGATAAATTCAATCAAATCAATCTATCTGAATCGAGATCTTGATCGAACCAAATCAATCTGTACATCGATCATGTTTGACTCAGATCGATTCAAGAGCATTATTAGGATTTTAGTTAAAAATGATATCTTCTATTAAAAACTAAATATAAGGGTCGGTAAAATTTTATTACTAATTTTTTTAAATAAATTATCGATATATATATATATATATCGACAGTAATTTGCATATAAGACGATAAAATTATTTACAGGGCATAAGACTAGAGCGAGGTATCCTCGTCCGTGTTCGTGTTGGCTCAGCGTTATATTCGCTATCCGTGTCATCGTCGAACCGCTCGCTACCCATCCCACCGACACTCTCCCCACGAGTTTTCGTCCGTCAGATCTGCGTCATGCCCGCGTCGATCATCCCCCCATCATCGTCGACCGCCAGGGCCCCACGCGCACTTCCCACCGTCATGTGATACCCCGATGACGACAACCTGACCCCTTCACGTTCAACTCCCCTTGTCGGCACTCCACGATACTTTTGTACCCACCGGAGTCCAACACGTGGTCGTCGATGGATAATATCCACGTCGTGGACCCCAGCGCCGTTCACTAACAAGTCGGGTTCGCAATTGGTACCGAGCTGTAGTCGTCGACTGAAACGCCAGTACTTCAGCGCCACGTGTAAAACTTGTTTATATAATTTACGAAAATTACAGCCGTTGGATCTGGAACGATCGGCTCACGGAGCCCACGGACGTCACCCTCCTACTGCTTGTCCGTCTGCGAAAGGGCAGTGGTATATATAATCGCCTCCTCTTTCTCTTTCGTTCCATTTTTTGATATATATCACGTCAAGAATCGTGAACTCCATCGCGTTCCCCACTCTTATTTCCGTTCCGTCATCTTATTCCGTTACAGTCGTCTTCTTGTTTTGCCTCTCTCGCTCTCCAACTCCTTCGTCTCGTTCTAATAAGTCTAACATGGTACGAAGAATCGTATCGCTCTTCCATCTCCTTCTGATAGATTGCTCGATCAGTGTTGTTGCGTTTGGAATCGAATGCAGAGCAGGAAAGAACGAAACTATGAGTCCGGCAGCAGCAACAGGCGCAAGCGGGGCCGGTGGGCGAACAGGACGAGCAGCATCAAGAAGAAGAGAGGATTGGGGCACAGCTCGACGGGGCTCTCGGACCGCTGCGTCTCCTGCACCACCTTCAACATTCTTGCGCCCATCTATAAGCGGCTCAGTGAGGAGGTGAGACGGGATGCCTCGGCTTGGGAATTTCTTTCGGGCGTGCGATCTCTGTCCCTTGGGGTTTTCTGAGTGATTGTGGGTGACAGGATCAGAGTTGCAGGGAGAGTCAATACAGAGCGTATTGGTTGAGCCGGAACAAAAGTATAATCGACAGGCTATTGGGCGATGGTTCCTCTATCATTTGCCTTCAGGTGAGATCAATGCCGTTCAATTTAAGAACAGAATCAATTGTTCGACGAGGGATTTTGTGAATCTGATCGGGTTGGCGTGAATTGGTTTAGGAGGTTTGGTTGGGGAACGACGAGCTCGTCAATATGTATGAGAAGCAGCTGGGGGACGCCGGCTATGTCAGCTTCAAGCTCGCCCGGACGAACAATCGCGGCGATGGTATGTATTGCTTCGGTGAAATTTGGTTCAATTTATTGTGGAAAAGGACGTTTTGCTTCTTTAGATTTGCTTGCCGAAAGGTGAGTTGATTGAAGGCAGTGATACGGTAGTTTCTCGCTTTCTGCGGCTTTGGGTCTCCTTTTTTCATAAGAAAGGAGACCTAATTGCTTTATTCCTCCTTATTATTCCTACCTGTAATATAGTGGGTTGATGATACACTTGAAAATGATAGAGTTTATTTATTATGGTGATTGGAATTTTCTAACTTGATCTTCCTAAAGTTCTACATTTGCTTTTTTAAGTTTCTTGACAATTATTGTGGTATATTCTTCCAACAATCATAAAATGACAGTAATGTAGCCTTTTATATTAATTAATTCACTTTTATCTTCTTCAAAAAAAGAACAGTTTAATTTGGTAGGTTTGCTGACCTGCAGAGCTGATTCTCTCTCTCTCCTTGTTAAATATTCTCTGCTTTAAAAAAGATGAAAAATGTCTTTGTTTCTGGATATATCTTGATTTATATTCATTAAGGCTAGGATGTCCTACAGCTTGGAAACAATGAAACTTAACTGATCTTATGGTAATCACAGTCCAAACTAATATTAGTTGTAGAATATTTTAGTTTGACCTCTCTTTGATGTGGGCAAATAAGAACATGATATCAATAAAATCAGACAAACTCAAAAGTAACACACATGATTTATGTTGTTTAGAATCTTTTGCCTCCAAAAATTCAAGAATAGCAAAAAATACAAGAAAGAAAACCCTGTTAGGACAAGTCCTAGCCCAAGACAATTTTTCATGCCCTTTCAAGAATTTTTTTATTTAACGTCTCTAAATATGTATAGAATATCCTCAGAGTACTTAATAGGTCTTTACAAATTAATCAATCATTGGTTTTCAGAAGATATCTTTTTCTTAATGCAGAAGTTTTCTCCAAATTTGAATCTCTTCAGCTTATCCTTCAAGTAAACTTGTCCTCCGAGCAACATATAATTAAACTTTTCTTGAATTAAGGACTTCAGAAAATACTTGTGAATCCTAACAATTTCCTCATTCATTATATTTATCAACTTAGACTGCATAGAATGTGGAATATATGAACAATATGTTGCAGAGTCTTGCCTCCTGCCTTCATTGGCTGATTAGACGAGATGTATCTTTTTTGTATGTGCAGGTCTCCTCACTGCTGTTCACAGGGACTACTTCAGGATTCTAAACCAACGGGAGTTGCTCTTCAATGACTTTGGAGATCGTGTTGCTCAGCTCTTACATGTGGAATCGGTTGTTCCTTTCTGGCATGGGCAAAACAGCAGCATTCGGCAACAATTGCTCATTCTGAATACCCATCTGTTATTCCCTCATGATTCTACCTTGTGTATAGTTCGTTTGCAACAGGTAGATTTTCTCTTTCTTGGCATTTGTTCTTTCCCTTTTTTGTCTGTATGACAACCTTCTTATAGAGTTATCACTGCCAGGTATACAAGATCCTTCAGTATATAGAAACGTACCAGAAAGAGCATACTCTTGAACCAATGCCTGTCATACTATGTGGGTGAGTACCGCACACGCATACATCTACTACTGTCGAATAACATGAATTTTGCTTAATTCTACTTTCCAGAGATTGGAATGGAAGCAAACGTGGGCATGTTTACAAGTTTCTTCGGTCCCAAGGGTTTATATCATCATATGATACTGTTCATCAGTACACCGACAGTGATGCTGATGCCCACAAGGTGTTTGTCTTTTTTCTATTACTCTTGCAACGCTCTCGTTCGATGCCAACATTGTTAACTTCTTACTCATTGGCTGCTTTATGCTTGCAGTGGATTAGCCACCGCAATCATCGTGGGAACATCTGCGGAGTTGATTTCATATGGCTTCTTAATCCAAATAAGCAAAGGAAACCACTGAGAACTAGCTGGAACGAAGCAGTATTTGGCATTATTAAGGTGAATACTTCTTGTTATACATCCTTTCACCCACTGAGAAATTGTTCCTGCAACATATAATATATAATCTTCTTAGGAGGTAAAGAAACTGCAGATGAGGAACTGATATTTCAGCTTAACCTATGGCCGTAGGAAGAGCTTTTTCATAATTCAGTGACAAGAATTGTTCCTCTATCTTGAACATACTATGATAACGTTATATTACATTTTTTCCCTGGAGGGAAATATGTTAATATATAAATACTGAAATCATAGGCCGCTAGTTGTTCCGCAATTCTTTTACAGGACTTTAAATCATTTTAATGCTCGACACATGTATAACTCAAATTTCACATTTATTGTTTTCAAATTTTGTCTGCTTGAAGCTGACTTGAAATGTTTCTTGTTATAGTATCTTTTGCGAGCAGCTTCTCTTACAGAGACCAGTGCATTTGCGTTCCTTAAAATTGACAGTCCCGGCGATTACATTACCTACTCAGGTTTCTGTCAGGCACTCTATCAGGTACCGAGCGCTTCTCATTGAATTTGATATATTCCAAACCATGAAGAATTTGACACCTCAAACCGATACAGCTAGGTTTGTCTGGTCATCCTGATGGCCTTAGTTCTGAAGACACAAAAGTTCTATGGGTTCAAGCTGATACTGATGGAAATGGTGTTGTGGACTTCGTAGAATTTCTGGTATGCTCCCAAGCCATTGACGTCGATTTCATGGTTGCAAACTGCTCTTCTGATTACTACTCTACTGAGTCCCCTCAACCGCGTCATCAAACTAGTTCGATCAACACTTTAGTTCTCTACCATTTTTTAACCTTTGCTGACCTCAAGGAAATGAAATTTCTACCACCTGCTATTGGCTTTCTAAGACGTTGGACCTGCCTTTCCACTGAAACTTACTTGATGAACTGCTCCTGCAGCAGCGAATATGGAATCCAAAATGTTCGGAGCAACCTGAGGAGAAAACAGTATCTGGAACCAAGGGATCACCGATAACAGGTGGAGAGACAGAGCAGCAGCAGCAGGCCTTTGGTTTCGACGTGAAGGACGCAGTCCTCTTCCCTCCAGAAGTCGAGAGAGGGATGTGGCCGGAAAACTATTCTCTCTCCGACCATGCCCCGCTGACCGTCGTGTTTTCCCCTGTAAAGATGCCTTGTGGCGGGCCAGTTTGCTAATCCCTGATCGGGAGTGCGACTACATCCGGAAGCAGTGCCTCCTCAATATAAATCAAAGCTTGCAGAACTGGAAGAAGGAAAATCTCTGATCATATACAGCTCAAACAGACACAAGGTAAAGATATGAACATGAGATGGCAAATGTACAACGAGCCTTTGCCACTCTCCTGAGAATTTTGTTTTTTCTCTTTTCTGTCACCTGTAATGAATAAGCTATCATTCTCTATGTGAAAACATGGCCTCCGCAATTATATTATGCGATAGTTTTGCCTCTTTTTCTGTCAATTGCCTGACAAATTTCCTATATGTATCTTTTTAAAGCCACTTGTATATTTACAATTGTAAGTGTTGTCATATTTATCATTTTAAATACAATTTAGTGTATATATATATATATATATATCATTATAAAATGTATTTTAAGGTCTAAATTGGTCACACCTGAGTGCAGAAAGCGTTAAAAACATCCCACGCTTTGCCCCCGCGCAGCGACAATGGGTAGTAGGGCCCACTCGCCCATGGCTTCGAGCTAGTGGGGCCTATATATATATATATATATATATATATATATATATAATGTATTTTAAGGTCTAAGTTGGTCACACCTGAGTGCAGAAAGCGTTAAAAACATCCCACGCTTTGCCCCCGCTCTGATCATATACAGCTCAAACAGACACAAGGTAAAGATATGAACATGAGATGGCAAATGTACAACGAGCCTTTGCCACTCTCCTGAGAATTTTGTTTTTTCTCTTTTCTGTCACCTGTAATGAATAAGCTATCATTCTCTATGTGAAAACATGGCCTCCGCAATTATATTATGCGATAGTTTTGCCTCTTTTTCTGTCAATTGCCTGACAAATTTCCTATATGTATCTTTTTAAAGCCACTTGTATATTTACAATTGTAAGTGTTGTCATATTTATCATTTTAAATACAATTTAAATGTATTTTAAGGTCTAAATTGGTCACACCTGAGTGCAGAAAGCGTTAAAAACATCCCACGCTTTGCCCCCGCCCAGCGACAATGGGTAGTAGGGCCCACTCGCCCATGGCTTCGAGCTAGTGGGGCCCGCCTCACTCCCTTCGGAGTACGTCAACTCGGACAAAAGCGTAGCACCTGCATCATCCCTTCTCTTTGTTATCCTCGACTTAAGATTTGTAGCATTCTACAACGAATTGTGTAATTGAATTCAACACGAGTGACTGCACTTTCCGAGCCGATTGATCTCAAGGAACGCACAGTTCTTGACATGCTGGTTTGAGCGTGATAAATCCTCTGCAATCATCAGTGGATGAGCCCCAGCAAACATGAGTTGGGATTCAGAGATGAAAGGGTGACATCAAAAGAGGATTTAGCAGCGAAACTAATGAACAACAGAAAAAAAAAAAAAAAAAAAAGGATTCTGAGATAAATTAGGTTACAACAATGTATCAAAATCTAATAAGTAAGAAGAGGAAATCTTACGTCTACTAATTCTACTCCCACCGATCTCGATTGATGATGATGTACGTGACAGATCATCTTTGAAATTAGAGAACTCGAATGAGCCGACCAGCCATTCAATGAATCAATATATCATAATTTTTACATGATTCGGAACTTATTTGTCTTTTAATACTCGACTTGTCCTCCGAAAACCAGCATGCAATGTGCAAAGCAATCATACTTACTATATTATTATAATATAGGATCCGAATTCAGGACCGTCCTCATCGGTCCTCCTCGTCACCTCAGCAACACGATTGACGCTCGCTATCACCCTCCCGGAAGATGTGAGAAGCTTTAAGTCCAAGAAAAATCCTCGGCCAAAAATAGGTGCAGCGGGAGGCCAGCATTCATGATCTCAGCTGCCCAAGGAACCCTCTTATCAGAAGAAACAATTCATTCACTTCCAGTGACTCCTCCCCCTTATGATCATCGTAAAATAAGCAGAAAGGTAACCTCTTTCGAGTATATGGTGCTGAGAATCAGAATCAAAAAACGAGAGGAGACAAAATCTAAACACCAATGAAAGAATCAAAATAATTTAAAATAAAAAAACTTTATTAGAAAAAAATGATTAAAACCCCTCAACCAATACTCTATCTTCCATCTGTTGCTCCTCCCTCAATTACTCATCCCTTAATCTGACTTAGTATCTCATAAGGGGAGACATATTAGAATTCATGCTAGTCTTCTTATCTAGAGTAGGTATTTTAAATCAATAGAACTCTTATCTAAAAACCTTCAAATTATTTAAATCATTAATATTATCTTAACACACCCCTATAATGTTGATGTCTCTAATTACAAGTTTCTTTTTTCAAAATAAAAAATTCTACAATGATAAATGTTAATCACTTTTATTATAGTATCTTAATTTGTTATGCTTCAAGCATCTCCGATAAACCGAGCTAATTGGAAGTGATAATTGTAGGCTTATCAGAAAATAATTTTCACTTGAAACTATTGCTTGAGTGTTCACTAGATCTATCAATTTATCTTTCTAAAAAATATGAATTCTTCAATCTCTCTGAATCAATTTTTTTGTTTTGCTTCTTTTTTAAAACTTATGAGTTCTTCAATTTGAGCAAATTTATATTTTTTTCAGAACTTTTAATCATACCTTTCTTATAGTAGCTTCTTCTGAAAAACTTCAATTTGACATTGAAGTTGCAGAGCTTATATTATCCATCCATATTTAAGCCTAACTCAATACTAGCATTAAATTTTAACTAAATATTAATTCTAAAAAAATTAAAATGCTAATTAAAAACTACATTATACAACTCATCATCGTCGTCTAGTGCGATAAATAATATCATCATCTTCATCGTCAAACTAACATCAACTTCTGAACTAAACTTGAGAAGGACAAAAAAATTATTTTAATATAGTCATATCATGATCTGTGTCTACAAGCAATGAACCATTTAAGTTTATCATCATACTCTCCTTTGATAGTAAAATCTCATTTGTTTGTTGCATTATTAATAGATTGACATGTAAAAAATAAAATTTCAGATTTATCATCTCCCCCTACAAAATTAGCTAGCAAAATCTTTCAATATGATGATATTTTTTGTCTGATCATTCGGTTCATAGTTCCTCTGATTATTTGATGTATCTCTTGCACCACAACTACAACATCATTCTTTTATTTTTTTTTATCCACTTTATTTTTTAACTTCACTATTTTTTTTATTTTTTTGAAAATATTTAATTTATTTTACATTTATACATGTTGTGTAAGTATCTCAAGATCTATTCAGTCTAATCTCATGTGATCATAAAGAATCAAATAATTCACTAACATGTAACTTAGATAGACCTATTGATTCTACATGATCTATTAGAGAGACTTCTTGAAATATTTTTAATATTTTATCAGAAATTAATTTCTCATATCTTCTCATTTGATTTACTATCTTCATAACTCATGAAAAATAAACTTCACTTCTATTCATAAATAATTTTTTAAATTTTCTTAAAAGAGTTTTGACGATCAATACCTTAGAGATGTGATGATACTCTTATTCTAAGATCTCCTAAGCCTCCTTAGAATTTGTTGCAGTAGAAATTTGAAAAAAAAAAAAATCTCATCAACTACTTATCGAAGGAAATAATGGACATGCAAATTATTTTTTTTAATCTTCTTTGGTGGCTCTGGTTATATGATAGTAATAATTTTTCATAAATCTTATCGTCTAAACCAAGTTTTTATTTTCGCACTCCATGTCACATAATTATTTCCTCTAAAAATTAGGATCGACAATAACAAATAAAAAATATTGTGGTTTTGATGCCACTTATTGAGAACTAGGATGGAAAATGAGATAATAAAATAATGAAAAAATTAAAATAATTGAAAATTAGAAAAATATTATTTCTTCCTCAATCTGATTTACCTACCTCATAAGGGAAGATCACACTCCAAAATAATTGATAGTCTAGACTCATGACTCATATGCATATTAATCTTATTAGAGTAAGTATCCTAAATCAATAAAAATTTTATCTAATGAGCTCGATTTAATTCATAAAATAGCATTTCAGTAGCATCTTTGATAAGTTCACCCACCAACTGCCAAAGAAGTGAGAGTGTTTTGGGTATCTCTGGATTCATTGAATGCCTCCCAACAAAGCCGACTCAGCACATGCCTGTGATTGCCCCACGCGCAATTATTGCATGAGCGGAAGTTAGCACTGCAATGTCACATAGTTGCTGAAGAGAGAAGGACACATGAGACTGTTTTCTTCTTTGTAACCCTACCGACGTGAATCCAATGACAGTAGCATACATACAGTTTTATTGTAATGGAGCAACCTTACTACATTTTCTTTGAGAGCTCGATGAAGATAATGACACAAACAAAAGCAGATCCGGTACGATCTGCAGACTGCAATGGAGAAGCACCCTATCTCTTCCGCTGTCTTATTTATTGGCATCATTACCCAGGTAGCAAACCCACATGATTCTGCAGTGAACGCCACCACGGCTCATGATGGTTACCGAGCAGCACCCACCACCCTCGACACCGGCTTGCATATAAATCTTGTTATCATTTGAGTAGGGTCTTCGCAACATGACAGGTGCGCAGGCAATGGGAAACGGAGGCATTGGGGGTGCGAGAGAGGAGCGGAGGAGGAGGAGGAGGACGGCTGGGAGATGCTGCACCATGAACATTAGCTTCTCGGCGAGGCTGCCCGGGGACGTGCGCGGCGACCTGAGGGAGAGCATTTGCGCGGTGAAGTACTCGGTCGACCCTTTTGCCGACTTCAGGAAGTCGATACTCGAGATGATAAGAGACGGCGGCGTCAGGGACTGGGAGGAGATGGAAGAGCTGGTCTACTGCTACGTGGTGCTCAATCCGTCGGACCTCCACTGCTTCATTGCGGAGGCGTTCCTCAGCGTGTGTTCTCTTGCTAGATAAGAGAAGTGTGCCGTCTTTGATTCCCATTGGGGAAGATTAGATGATGTGGATCAATAATGATGCTTACATGTCTGCTTCTGCTATCTATCTGGATGCCATCATAGATTGCTGATGTCCATATTCCAATGACTGAGGGCAGTCGATTTCCCGGGGAGCACTAGGAGACTGGGAAATAGTGGCCAATTTGTTCTGCATTCAAGAATCTGATATTACACCACACACTTCGATAGATGCATCAACAACATGATAGGGAGACTCCGTCTTCATCAACTCGCCTGAAACCTTATCGGCCACCAAAATTCCTTTGCTCTCTTTATCCCCTTTCTTTCCACCCACATATATATATATATATATAT
>LVTN01000349.1:33683-56378 GCA_001649415.1 Musa itinerans
TATATATATATATATATATATAACTATTACTACTGTGGTGTGTGCATCGATCGTGTCACCTCCGTTGCACTGAAAGATATTAAATTATATGAAATAGAGGAGAAATAAAGATTGAAAAGTTAGGCCAGGTTATTAGATCTAATACAAAGAATCAAAACTTTTGAGCTGACCACGCATGATCCATGTCCAGTACAGATCATTTGGACGGACAACAGAGCATGCATTTGGACTAAAAACAAAATACGAGAAAAATATCCAATTTTTTAATTTCTTTGCAAGGAAAATGAAAATTAAATATCACAAGATAAGAAATCATAAAATTTGTCTTCCATTGCTCAGGTCATTCGTAAAAGCCACGTCTACACCTCTTCCTCGTTCTCATTCTCTCCTTTTTACCAATAGATGGAAATCACTTGCGCACATGAAAGAGGACGAAAGATCACATACCATGGTGCTTGAACTAAGAGGGTAGAATCTAAGAATAAAATATAACGTTGGCTCCCATATTTAGTAGCATGAAAGTGTATTTAACCAATATCTTCCTGTTCTTATTCATCAGAACTCTCTGATGATTCATGCTCCTGACCAACCACAGCAACAGGTTCCTGCATAAGGGAAGGAAAGATGTCCAGTAAGCATTTGAAAGAATGTTATTGAAGGATTATTTAACAATTAAGGGAGAAAACAGCTTAAAGGGGGAAAAAAAAATGGAGAGCATAAGTTATCGGTTCTTGTTCGTACTGCCATTTTGTCCCAGTCCTTCAACTTCGAACTTGTAAGCATGTAACTGTCACGTAATGGAGCCCACCCGGTCACGTTGCTTTTTTCATCATTCCTAGAATTAGAGACCTGCATAAACCACGAAGTTAATGTCGTACACAGGACAAAATAACTTATCGGGAAAGAGTAATGGAGAGTAGAAGTTACAAAGTAACCAATGGTTATAAGCATGACTCTTCAACACGAGAGATCAAAACCCAAAGAAGGATCAAAAGAACCATGTTTATTTGCTCTCAGAATCATCAAACTCTTTTCAGTAAAGAAAACCTATAATGGATGTACCAATTTCCCACAAGCACCAGAGCTAGTCGGATCAACAGTCTTCTAAGTGAAACTTATATATGAAGCACCGGCTTATGGTCACATTAGCAGTCCTTAAAGTGCAGTTACAAATGAAGAACTGAGTAATAGTTGGGTCAGCAGTCATTAAGGTGAAGCTTACAAATGAAGCACTAACTATACCAGACCTTACACTTGTAACCAAACAAGACATTGCAGTTCTTCAATTTCCATAAAGTCTATGTTTATCTAAATCAGAAAAAAATTTGTTATCAATTTCAGTAAAAATAGGACCATGAGAACCTATGCATGTCACTTTTTAAAAAAAGGAAACTAAGAAAAACTATGCATTTTCATAAAACTTCCAATTTCATGATCAACTGTGTCAGTAAACATTATATAGATAACTTAACGTGCAATACAAATAGCTACCAAATTATGCAGTGTTAAAAAATGCCTACTTCAAATAGCAGCTTTTTGAAAAGACAATGAGCGTGGCAGGGAGATTGGGTTCAAGGACCAAAACTAAGAAAAATTAAACCTAAATGTCCTTACGAAAGTCATTAAGTTCTATGGATATCTACATAACTGAGTTATAATGAATAAAAATGTATTAGTAAAATGGCATTCTAAGAATGGCAACTCATGTCTCTGAACCCCTCATTAAGATTATACATCCTGGACAAAAATCAGAAATTGGCAGATTTTTCATTAAATCGGACTTACACAATTCAACTGACCCAAATACGTTTCTTTTTTAATGATCACCAAATCCACCCTGGCAAAAAAGATGTTATTTACCTTTTTGCATATTAACTAGCACAAATATCACAGGCTGACCAGGCCTTCCACTTAAAAGAATGCATGGTTTCTGAGGCATGAAACACTAAAAAAATAAATATATTTTTTGAATTCAAGAGGAAAGGATATAAAGTCCTTGGCAAATCTGAGGCTATCATTATAGATACATTGATGCAAGATAAGCAAAAAACAGGATCTATTCTAACCCAAGTTACATGATGGTGGCAAAGATTAACCATATAACTAACAAAAAAGAAAAAAGAAAATTAGGCATTACTACGGTGACCACATGCATAAACAAAAAGTTAGAACAGATGCATTTTAGTTGACTAACCAAGGGAAAAGAAAATGAACAAGCAATAGCATGTGCATGGCATGCATAAACTATATCATACAAGAATTGCATGACCAACAATTATCACATACCTGTGTATTTGTCTTCTGCAGCTCTGAAAAGAAGGCTTGTTTTCTTCGTTTTGCCAACACTGTTGCAATCACAAGATATGGTGGTCATTATAGTCCAGAAGCCACAATATGAAAAATACCATATAGTATCAATGCCTGAAAGACTTAAGTGGCTTGCTGATTATCAATGAAAAAAAAGCAATTCACAAATAACTGTTATGGAAACTACTTAGTCTACTGAATACACAAACCAGTATGAAGTACAGAAATTTGTCAAAGCAATGACAATGTCATAAGTATTTGTGACTCAAAATGGTTATTGCATCTAACAAATTAAATAAATCATGTACTGCTGTTTTAAGTTCAATACCATCAAAATTTCCTTACATCTACATTTACCAAGCATAATGTCAAGCTGATGCTTCCTAGAAAAATCAGCTAATACCATTAGGTAAACATACTGGACCAAAGAATCCACCTATTATACAATTGAGATAAAATTGAACAGTTTTTTGACTGGTCCTGATCAGTCAAGAGGAAAAGCAAGCAACTACAATTATCAAATTAGTTAAACAGAAAGTTACGAAGTAGGCTATAAAAGACAAAGGACACAAAATTTGAAAAAGTGATAGATACGATCAGTATTTCATAAATTACAGAACATATAACAAAACATCAGACTAAAACAATAAACAAGAGACTTGTCGATATAGTCGAGGAACAAAGACTACAATATTCATTTAAGACAGGGTTTAATGAACCAAATTATGAAGAGACAAAAATAATTGCAGGTTAAACCGGTCAGAAGAATTATGAAAAGAAACTATCAGACCAGTCGCCTCGGCTAAATGATCATTAACCTCAGTCTCCACATTATAGGTATAATCCTGTTTCCATACTTGATGGCAATGCCACTAAACCACCCTTTGAAGAATACTTGACCACAGTTGCTATGTAACTCATTGACATCTATAACCAGACCCCTAAAAACAAAGCTAATATCTACATACTTTCAACTGCACTGCATCAGTCTTAGGCAATGATTACATGCAACAAAACGATGATTAAAAAAAAAAAGTTAAATACTTCACTTTAAATTACATTGTTACATTCCTTCTTTAGTAGTCTAGAGAAATGGGGCTTGTTCATCTATCATATTGCATTGAAAGTGTAAATACCATCACCCAATTATTACCCTATTATGCAGGGTTCCATTTCTAGAAAGTGCAAGGGTGAAGAAGCTAGGTGCTGACTGTCATGCCAGTGGTAATTGACCACACCAGTTATTCACATGTAAACAAGAAAAATCGGCATGAGAGATGTGGCATCGTTAGATCTTACATGGAGATAGAATACTCCAATTTAATCAATAATTTCCTAAATGTCACTCTAGCATCTCCTTGTTTGCAGATATATTATCAGCTTCAACAAATTGATGCATTTGTAAGACCAATCCAATTAAAGAAGAAAGAAAAATGATGGATCAAAAGCATTGTCTTAGATGTTTAAGACCTCCAAATTTCATGAATCTTCTAAACATGATGAGCCAAGCATCACTAGTGTTAGCTGCTATAAGCCTAACAGTCCAATTGTGATTCATAACCCAAAGGTCAGCATGATAAAAGTGTCTCCACCTTTTGATTCTATTACTAAACATAATCACGTACTTTTGCATTTTCTAGAGGGGAAAAAGATAAAAACTTTAATTGTCAAGCATAGGATCAAAAAGCTTCAAGCAGCTAAGCACATCATATTTTACAAGAAAACAAAATAGCAACTAGTCATAGTTTCTATTATATATTTCATCTTAAAAGGTGGATCCTAGAGAACCCAATCTTCTTCCTTTTTTTTTTTTTTTTTTTTTTTGGGCAAATTTTTTTTCCTTTTTTTTTTTTTTTTTTTTTTTGCGGCAAATCTTCTTCCAAAATTTTGGCAATATCCTTGTAGATTAATATCACACCTTTTCTTGCAAGAATATCTGGTTTTTTGGCTAAATCATCGTCCGAGATAAATTAATGCTTTATGAATATTACTGTCACTGTGTCAAACAAGAAAGATGAGAGATGTTTATTCAATTTCTTTATACTTTCTTTTGTTATGTTTTACAAAACCGATAAATGCCCAGTTAACAAGGCAGATATATAATATTTGAACTGAATAATCTTAATTGTGAGCAGAACACTCAACTCCATCTTTCAAGATTTCTGTTTGTCTTTAGCATCCATTATTGTGACCTTACATCACTGAATAAAGAAAGTCAGGATATTTTACATGCAGTTATCATTCAAAAAGATAGTACTCCTTTTAGAATTGGTAATTTGTAACTCATCAAAGAAAATAGTGATAGAAATTATATGTCAATTGTCAACTAAAGAAATAGGGAAACTAAATAAAAGTTGGTTGCAAAACCAGTTGCTTCCTTGTAACAAGGCAGTCTGTAGCTATTGCTAGAAGTTATCTTTTACAGCAAAGTGGCCATATTGATGCAGCCCCATGCACTTAAAGTTTCTCCAATATCAACAGGTGCTGTGATTGCAGGTACTTTATGGTGTACGTGTAACATAACAACCATCAGAAAGAAACAATGAAACAGGCACTTACATGGAGCCTGCATAATTGAAAAATAAATGTTACTCATTAAAGCCATTTAATTGGACCATAGCATGTCCTGCTCATGATTGCTAAGACATCAATTTAATTAATTGATATCAACCATCATGGTGCTAAAAATGTGAGGATTTTTAGATAGTAGCACTTAAATTTTTTTACCCACTCCCACACCCCACCCCACCCCCACAAAAAAAAAAAAAAATGGAGGCAGGACAGACATATTTCAACCTACTTCTGCATCCTGATATAGAAGAAGCAGAAACCAGAAAGCAGACAGTTCTGTATGTGTCATTAGAAACTACCTTATAAACCACACAGAAATTCTAACTTCAGTGAACTACTTCACGTTATTATTTGGCAATTTAATATACAACTGCAACTGCATAAGATTTATTGCATTATAAACTTCTATTTTTAACAAAATCTATTAAAAATTTAAACAAGAATTAAAGTTACTATATCACTGATTTTTATTCAAGTAGCATGCTATTGTATATATTTTGGTGTAAAATTTAGCATTTGCCACAAAGAAAGCAAAAATGAATGAGAAATGAAGATATCTTATAAATCAACTTCAGTTCTTGACTAAGAAATAAATTATCTTCTCTAAGCATTCTTTACTATGGATGTATAATTATTCTAATAAGGCACAGTACATTCAACTAATGCAACTGATAACAAAACAAAGGAAGTTTAAGCTCTAAGCTAACAGCTTGGAAGCTGGGTAAATATCAAACTCAGCAACCTTGTCTGAACACAATCAAATATGATACCTACAAAGTGGATAAAAGAAAAGAAACAAGTAACAATTTTAAATTCCACACCCTTTGTATCTTTAGATTTTGAAGGATTCAAGCCAATTTGAGCGTTTTGTGCCTTACTGACCTGCACCAAGGATTTAAATGTTAACATAAAAAAGTAATAGTTCAGCTCAAGAAACATAACCTGCAACACAAAACAAAAAGGCAAGTTCATTCGCTTACCGCATTGAATAGCTTCACAACTGAAATGGATCCAGAATCAAGCATGCAAGATGAGGAATTTAGTTAAGAATAAAAGAGTAACTAAAAGAACAACATAAGGCACCATCCAGGCATAATAGATACACTACCTCCTTTTGTTGCAACGCCAATAAGAAACTTCTCCCTTGCATCCAAGAAATTAGCAGGCTTTATATGCCCATTCTCTGATGCCTATATTACATACATCAAATGAAAACTTCAAACAACATGAAAACTTCAACTAATACAAATACCTAAATTACCAATTCCTAGTTAAGGTAGAGCGAAGAGGACAGGCAACAGAGTGAAAAGAAGCTAGCTAACTAATAGTACCGACCAGCTGCTTCTCCTTCTTCGTCTCCCCCTTCTTCTTATGATCTACATCCTCTTCTGCAAGCTTCTCCGCTACGAGTTTCTTGTGTGCAGATAGTATTGGCCCCTAAGAACACGATCACCAAAAAATCAAGAGAAGACAAATCACCTTTTGTAGAACCCATTCAAATTCCCCGAAAAGAAGGCTCACAAGGGGATCGTCCGGAAGATGTTTCTTCATAATCTTCATAAAGGCGACCCTGAAAGCCCTGCAACCCCCCACGAACCTGGTAATCCCGTGCTGCGCTCCCCGTCCGTCCTTCTCATCATCACCTTCTGAGCCTCCGCTCCCGTCATCTCCAACATCGAAATCCTCCTCGTCGCCGCTGGACAGCTCCTCTTCGTGCTCTACGTCACCATCGTCCTCCTCGTCGGAGTGGTACTCCCTGGCCCTCTTCCGGAAGAGCTTCTTCATCTTCATACTAGGTTGCCGGGGCTTGGCCGCGGCCATGGACGACGCCTTCTGCTTGACCCTCTTGATCGGGTTCTTGCTCTTCTTGTGCTTCGGCTTCCGCTTTCTGGAGGCCGGAACGGCGGCGGCCTCGAGGGTTTGGAGCTCTGTCGCCATGCCGGACGACGTCTGCCGACCCAAAGAAGGCGGCGAAAGATGGTCCGGTAGGATTGACCCGGTTGAGGAGGCACAGATCCGTTAATGTAAGCATGTCCCGTTGTCTTAGGCTCCATCGATTCATAGGTTAACGGGCCCAAATTACATCTATTTACCGAGCCCAAATACTGTTGATCGAAGTTACCTGCGGCACCGAGTTGAGATTTGATCAAATATGGTTCGGGTAATCTTGAACCCGACCCGATTCATGGGTCCGCCGAGACTTCGTTCATCCAGCCATCACCATCCAATGGCTCTCTTCATAAACCAACGGCCACGATCTTAACCTATCGAAACCCTAGCTCTCCCTTTCACGTATAAAGAAACTGCGGTTTCTCGTCTCCTTGACCATTCGTCTCTTCTCGAGTGAGGCGGCCAGCGAGAGGAGCGCGATCTCTTCAAATCGCCAGCGGAGATGAAGACGATCCTCTCCTCGCAGACGATGGACATCCCCGAGGGAGTCACGGTGAAGGTGAACGCGAAGATCGTGGAGGTGGAGGGCCCGCGCGGCAAGCTCACCCGTGACTTCAAGCACCTTAACCTCGACTTCGAGCTCATCGAGGGCGGGAAGAAGCTGAAGGTGGACGCTTGGTTTGGCTCGCGGAAAACCACCGCCGCCATCCGCACCTCCATCAGCCACGTGCAGAACCTGATCAGCGGCGTCACCAAGGGGTACCGCTACAAGATGCGTTTAGTCTACGCCCACTTTCCCATCAATGCCTCCATCACCAACAGCAACACCTGCATCGAGATCAGGAACTTCCTCGGCGAGAAAAAGGTCCAATCTTGTTTGGTCTTACCTTGTCTGTTTCGTTCATGTTTGGTTGCCTGTGTTATAGCTAGTCTCATGTTAAGTCGTTGCTACATTTATTTTTATGAATTAACTGCCACTGTTGGGTGATTTCAAGGAGATTTTCTGTGATAAATTTTGAAGGTTTTGGGCCTTTTTTGGTCATAAAAGCTGTCGGTCATTAACGTATCTTTTGGCTTTTTCTTTGATGGATTGTGGTAAAGAAGGGTTATATTGTTCTTTATTCTTAAACTAGTTGTGCTAAGCGAAAAAATTTAAAGTTCTCGATATAATCACTAACCTTTTGTAAATTCCTATGGATGTCACTTTTGTGTCCTATGTCGGTTAATATGCTTAATAGTTTTGGATTCGTCAACATGTACAAAAGCATGAAGCATTGTTAATGTTTTGATCGCATTCGTATGTCTATTGGTTAGCTTTCTTGAATCATGTAATAGTTATATATTGGCTTTATATCTGGAATTTGTGTAGGATTTTACTACTGAAATGGTAAGTAATATGCTTGTAGAGTTGAATTTTTGTTAAGGTGGCATTTGGTTTGTAGGATGAGGACTACTGTATTTCCAGTATTTGATTGGGAAATAAGATTCCAAATCTCATTTTGAGAGAATTCAGATCTCCCAAATGGGAGATGTGGAATACTGTTTAGCATTTGGAATTTGAAATCCTATTCACTAGGAATTAAGAGAAGATTTCTAAGGCTATACATAAAATAACAGATTATTATAAAGAATGTATAGTAAACATAAGAAAATTCAGGGATAAAGTATTAAAAAATAATATATAAATAATATGTGCTAAAATCCATATCATTTATACTGATATACCAAATATGTCAAAGCAATTTGGTGATTCTAATTTAGGTTCTGGTGGATGTTTGATATTATTCTAATTTCCATTCCAATAATGAATCAGATACCATATAAAAGTAGCAATTACTGCAATATAGGGCATGTCATATTATTCAGATTTCCATTCCAATAATGAATCAGATACCATATAAAAGTGGCAGTTACTGCAATATAGGGCATGTCTTTTCTGATGCCATTCAACAAAATTCTTAAAATTGAAGGTGCTGATATTAATTATTGTCCAATCACAAAGTCAATATACATTGTTGATCTCTTAAATATTGTGGACACTTCACCACATTAAGCAGGTAAAGAATGTAGATATTATAGAGTGTACTGTGTGATTTTAAAATGTTGTGGCAATTCTCTACCTGAACTATGAATTTTTTATTGTTTCAGGTGCGGAAAGTTGATATGCTTGAAGGTGTGCAAATTTTTCGGTCTGAGAAGGTCAAGGATGAGCTTGTCCTTGATGGGAATGATGTGGAACTTGTCTCTCGCTCTGCTGCCTTGATCAACCAGGTCAGCTGTTTCATTACTTTAGGTCAACAAACAAGGGATATATATATATATCTTGTTCAACCTTCTTGTAGTTAAGCAAGCAACAGCTCTTTTTGTCTGAGACCTTTCATTTTTATGTTTAACAGAAATGCCATGTGAAGAACAAGGATATAAGAAAGTTCTTGGATGGTATTTATGTCAGTGAGAAGGGAACAGTTAATGAGGAAGCGTAGTCAACTATTAAGATGGTGTGAGGGGTAGCTGAGCTTCTGGATGGAATCGAGTTTTAGTTTATTTTTTTAATCTCATTTAATGTGATTTGCCTTCGGCATCATATAATCATCCGATTAGTCTTCAAGTTCAAGATAATTAGCTGTGGAGACTTGTTCTACCTTGGGGGATCATAACAAGATTGATGCTTCTTTCCGAATTGGCTTTCTTAGAATTATTGAGAGAACCAAGTTCATATTTTGTTCAAAATTAGTTAGTGTTTGCATTTTAATTAATCTAGTTCTGGTAATTTTGTTATGATATCTGCATTTGCCTCTCTTTTGACTTGTACAACAAAGAAATCAAGCTTATCATTCTTGAATGTTCTTTTCTGGTATTATTTCATATTCACCACTAGTTTTGTCAATATGAAGAGATGTTAGTCTGCCAGTGGCATTCGTGATGGACATTGAATGGCAGCCAATCCATTGATTGGTTCAGATGACATATTTCGTTCATTAAAATTTTTTGGGTTTAAGAGCAGGTTTATTGAAAGGGAAGCATGACTTAATTTAAACGTCGTGCTTCTCTCATCCTCAACTTCGTGATCATTTTTTACCTCTCTGTCTCTTATCATGATCGCCTGTTTCTCTTTTTTTCTCGGTTGTGATCGTCTATTCACTTCAACTCTCGCTCTATCTTCGTTGCATTTACTGCTCACCATGTTTTCCATAGTTGTTTGCCTCTTCCTCTATTTCTTCATTGTTATCAACCTCCATTGCACGTCAGATACCTTTTCATTTATCAGTATAATCCTTCGAATGATGCTCATTGCATCCCAAATTTTCACCACAAATATGGGATTCAAGGTCTCAACAATAAATGTGGAAGGTCATCTCTCTTTGGATGACTTTTAAGGACTTTTAAGGACTTTTAAGTTCAATTTAATATATTTTTAGGATAATACTCTCAATGGGTGTAATCATATTTATCCATCAATATAACGTTGAAATACTTGCACGTTACACGTCAAACCTTTAACATATATGGCAACAAAATCTCAATAATTTTATTTTTTATAATATTAGGGATTTTTCAAATCTATTTGGCACGTTTTTTAGTTGATTTTATAAATGGTGTAATGACCATTTATCAATATAAGTGGAATATTCCCACTCCATCTCATACTTTCGCTAGAGATATCAAATAAATTATAAATTTTTAGTGTTTATACATACAAAAAAGATTAGAAAATATGATAATTATATAATTTTTTAATAAAAAATTATTCATTTAAATCATGAAATTATTGAGGATATTACGTTGAGATAATGATCCTCATTATTCGACAGAATGAGAATCATAATAATATTATCATGATTTATTTTTTTTAATAATATTATTCTTACTATACTTTTGTAAATTGGTGTTTCTATCAGAAACACAAATCTAAAGTAGAATGAATCTAATATTATTCTTACTATACTTTTGTAAATTGATGCTTCTATCGGAGACACAAATCTTTGGACTAAAGTAGGATGAGAATCATGATAATATATTAACATAATCATAATATTGAGAGAATCATAATAATATTATCATGATTTATTTTTTTTAATAATATTATTCTTACTATACTTTTGTAAATTGGTGTTTCTATCAGAAACACAAATCTAAAGTAGAATGAATCTAATATTATTCTTACTATACTTTTGTAAATTGATGCTTTGGACTAAAGTAGGATGAATCACTAGCAAGGTAAATGCTTGATAAAATCATATGTAGGTTGATTAAAAAATAAGAAATGAGAGTGGCGTAACTCATTATTTTCAACTTTGTCACAAACAAAACAGAATCAATAGCTATGTGCTTTATTTAAGAATGATATAAGATTAGCACATAGATATGTTATCTCAATATTATCATCATATATAAAAAGAGGATTAGATAATGTCACATGTAATTCGTATAGCAATGATTTAATTCAATAAAATTTAATAGTTATAAAAGCAACAGTTCAATACATAAAAGATTTTCTAATAGAGCATTGTTTCTTAGAACTAAAAAAATATGACATAAAAACTAGTAGATATCCTATCGTTCTTATTATCTACTTAATTAACATATAGCAATATAGGAGAGTCCTTTATTAAAATAATCGATAATCAATATTACCTTTTTAGGAATCCGAGAATGCATTTAATGATAATCCAATTGTTGGAAGTATGCTTGTGCATATATTGGGATAATTTGTTCATTAAGATTAGCACTATCAGATAAGATAAGAGGAACATTTGTAGAGATTAGCGTAGTGATAAATATTGGTTTCAAACATCTTGGTGCTATTAAGAAGGTCATAAAAATACTTCTATTGAAAAAGAAATAGATCATTTATCATGTGGATTACTTGAACACAAAAAATATAGCTAAGGGATCCAAAATCTTTGATAGAATAATTATTTTTAAGCTGCTAAATAAATTGATTAATTATTATTAGTTTGTTAATAGTAATAATTTAGTCATTCATATAAACTAGTAAAAATATAAGTGTCCTCGTGAGAATAAATGAATAATGAATTATTAGATTGAGAATTATGAAATCCAGACTAAGACTAGATGTATTCAAAATTTATGATACTAAGCACGAGAGGCTTGCTTTGAACTATAAAGAGTTTTGGCAACTTATAGACATGTTGAGGAAGATTATGATTAATAAAGTCTGAAAGTTACCTTATAAATACATCCTAAAAAATATGATCATGAATAATTACATTATTCACGTTTAACTATGGAAGTTCCTAATTTTTAGATAAGGCAAGACATAAAATAATAAATTAGTATTGACTTCACAATTGAGTTAAAAGTGTTATGGTAGTCAAGACGCACTGATGAAATCCTTTTGTAATAAGTCTTGCTTTATACTTATTAATGAACCTATCAAGATTTTATTTGATATGAAAAACTCATTTATACCCTATAAGGTTTTGACTCAAATGAGATTAGACTAAGACTTATGTACCATTCTTTAATAAGCTATTATACTCTTCGTACTCTTCAAACATTATTGCTTATTATTGGAGATTTTTTATGGCTTGATTGATAATAGAAGGCTTAAAAATAAATTTTTATGATTATTTTATAAAAAAATATTTATTTGATTTGAAGATTTTGTTTTTGGATCTATAAGTATTGGATAAATTGGTATATGATCAATGATATTTCTAAGATGTGTCGGACAAAAAGAATTTAAAATAAGGGTATTGAAATCATGCCTTAGAAAGGACTTGAGCTATCGAGGGAGCAAATGAAACCAAAATTAGTAGGTTCTTTTGGATTGATGAGTGGGGTTGACATTTCAACTTATGTGATAATGATAATATAAGGTCTCTCATAAATTTGAGAAATCGAAAGAGTTAAAGTGACTTGTAAGGAAAGATAAATTTCATAAAATTAACATGACAAAAAAAATGGTGATGGATCAAAATATTTATAGCACTTTAATTAGTAGAATATGTAAAAAAAACACATGATTTTAATAGGGCTTTAAATTTGTTTTTGGTGTAAGGTTTTAACTATAGATAGCATAGACACCTAAAATCTTATAATTTATTATAGTCATTAGTGGATCCAAATAATTTTCAAATAACGAAACCATATTGACAATTATAATGGGCATCGATTAATAAGATAATATTATCACAAATGAAGACCAAAATTGAAGAGATAAGAAATATTGAGTAAAGGAGTGGGATGATAACATTCCATAATCCCTTTATATTCATGAGTATGTGGAGGGATAAGAAAATAAAAAAATTTATTAGTTTCAAGAAAGTCACTAAGCTTTTGAAATTCATCATCAAATGAAATAATAGATTATTAAAGAAACTTTTTAACAATAAGCTCAAACTTAGAAAACATAATGAATACTTCAATTTTTTACTTCATGTAAAATAATCATATATACTTTGCGAAATGATTAAAAAAAATAAGATAATAGTTAAACCTATCATGAGATTGTATTAATGCAAGATCTCAAATATCAGAATATATAAATTTAAAAGATAAATTACTTATGAGAGAGGATGTAGAAAATAGAAGTTTATGCATTTTATTATATTTGCATAAATTATATAAAAAAATTGATAATAAGAGGATGATAATAAAGGTAAATTATAAGACTGAACAATCTGATTTAAAACCTTCAAAGAAGAATATCATGAGCAATTGTACTATTTTTAAAATGAAACCTTGATGATGGTCAAAGCAAAGATTGATTTAGATGAAGATGCTGCAACAGTTGGCCACTCGTAAATTTTATATCTTTTCAACCCTTTCATAAGATCTGCTCTCGTATTGAGATCCTATATAATAAATGAAGAGAGTACAAACTCAAAAGAAATATTATTGGAAAAACATATTTTAGATATAGATATTAAGTTCTTCTTTCTATAAGGAACACAAAGCATATCAAAGAGTAAAAATAATTTAGAGGAAGTAGGAAGATTTATAGAACTAATATAAGTAATTCTGAAACTTCTATCGTCACCTATCATGATATCATCTAAACCATCATAATTTTAGTGAGGAAACATATTATTCAAATCAAACATAATTTTAGTGAAAAAATATATTATTCAAATCAAACATAACATGATAAGAAGATTCGACAAGTTAGTTTGATGAATATTGAAAGAATTGAGTAGTAAAATGAGTATGTCATGATGATGAAAACTGAATAGGTTATACAATAGGATATGTAGAATAAGATAGGTGTAAAGGCTGTGCTTATATGTAATTATATTTCTTAGCAACATGATCTTGCATGTCATATATACGATAAGTGACTTTGCTATTGGATTATGTTGGGAAAATGCCCATATATTTTTTTCATTTATGTTGATCCCAAGCCTAATTAATGTCAATCACTAATTAGTATCCGAGTTAAAACGGATCGGATAAATACGACTACAGAAGAAACCCGACCCTCTTCCATCAACAGGTGACAACAATGGAAGGGTTCTGCTCCTCTCGAGCAAGCTGTCTCAGGGCGTGATGGACGGTTCAGATCACTACATCAGTGCGATCACTTCCATACCGGTTCGCTTACTTGCGTCATCCATGATCCATCTCTATTACTGCGTTCCCCGTCCATCGGTCACTCTCAAACCCTAAAACTGCGAAAGGGGAAGAAATCACAACTCGGTTGAGGTCATTGATATGTTAGATCAGTGCTTTAGTTAACTTCGTGCTATTTCCTTGCTTATGCTTTGATTTGGATGTAAGCTTTTATGCGGTGATATTCTGTTTGCTGTCCGTGATTTGGATTCGTTTTCTCTTTGAGAAGAATTTAAGAAACTGGACGATGGACCCTTAGATTGGTTATGTTTTGATCCGTGAAAGTAACTACCAGAGACTACCAAAGTTGTTGAGGAGGATTATCTTCTCGATTAATTTTCGATGATATCGCCTTGTTCTCGATGTATTCCTCCGAAGATGATGCGACCGACGTATGCGTTTCTTATAGTCTGGTATTCATGTTGTCCTTTTCTACAGAAGAAATATGTTTGCTTATTTGTTTGCTGATATTGTGTGGGCGGTGATTTAGTTGTATCGGATGAATGATTTTTATTTTTATTTTTTTTGTAAAATGAGATGAAAGAAAAGAGAAGGGTAAAATAGTTGAACTCAGTGCCTGAAATCTGAATTTGCTGTGTTTGGCACTTGTTGATGTAGCTTAGTGCTCCGTCCTGCAATAGAGTTTGTATTGGGGCAAAACAAATAGAACAGGGAGAGAAGGAACATCAGTTAGCAGGTTGTTGAGTGGAAGAGTGACTATCATCTCACTTGCTTGAATAGGGTTCCATGGACATTGTTGATTGGAACAATAACTATCATCTTATGTAGCAAGGTTGAAGAGGTTCTGGTGAAACAGGTGAAGTTTGTACGTGATTAGGTGCTTTTCCATTCAGCTTGAGCTGATCCAATTGGCAGTCCTACTTGAGGCAGCCTCAGACAAATCTTTTCAAACAAAGTTAGGTTTGCTTGGTTGGGGTTCTTCATTCTGCAAACCCATACTAATTCTGACATATTAAGGGGATATTTAAATCTAGTTCTATAACACATACTTTGGTTTGTATTTGAATTTGGGCTGAACTTAATACTAATTTCAACCAAAAAGAATCATGTACTCCTCTCCCTTTAAATTATGATTATTATAAACTTCCATTGTTTGATAATGTGGCAAATGCCCTTTCTTGCTGTCTGAGAGGAAAAAGAATTCCATGATTATTTATCTTTTCTTCCCTTATTTGACTAACCTTTTTCCTGTGCCTATTGAATTGACTTTTTCTACTTTTTTTGAGTTTATGAACTCTATGCTAGACATCAAGATTGACTTTTCATCCAGTTAAGCACGTGTGTTCAGACCATTGTCAATTCATTACTTCCTGAATCAATACGTTCAGTAAATGAGTTCTCTTTTTCTTTTGAAGCTGATTATATTTTTCTGATTTCGCACAGCCATGAAGGTGCGGTCATCAGTAAAGAAGCTATGTGAGTTTTGTAGGACAGTTAAACGTCGGGGGAGAGTTTATGTGTTATGTACTGCCAATCCCAAGCATAAACAGAGGCAAGGCATATCAACATTTGCTTATGAGGGTCCGATGCCTTCTGCGTAAGTGTTCTGGTCATATACCTTCTATTTCTTTCTTTTGGTGCTTGTGTCCTCTATGTTTGCAGACATAATTGCTTTGCTTTCAGTTTCATGGTTCCTTAGTGTTTTCTTTCCTTCTGCTCTATGGTTCTTGAAACTTTCTGTCTAATCAAAGAAGACATAGTATCAAAGTTTTAAACACTGTTAGACGGTAGAATAGCTCTTTTAGATCTTGCAAAATTAGTGAGATGTTGTTCGTGAGTGTCATTTCTTAAGCTTCGTTAAAGTTGTAAAATTCACTTTTTAGAATGGCACTGGACCAAGCGAATCCATTATAAGTCTATTCTCGTCTATAGAACAATGGTTGTTCCCAGTGCCACTATGTCATAATCTGCCGACTCCAATGAACAATCATTATTGTACTGAAGTGGTAGTACTAAAGTAAACCATGGAAATCAGAAAAACTTAGGATGCACTCGGTGGCCCTTGATAATATGAAATCTTAGCCTGGTGTTCAAGCATTTGCATCTCTGACTTGGGAATATTGACAGCTATCGTATTGTAAACCTTAGGATGGAAACTTTGTGGTTCCAGTTTGAATATAAAGTTGTTTCAGGAGAAAAGCTTGCATGGATGACATGGGGCAGAAGCTGTGCAATCTGTGACAATAGAAGTTAAACTTGTTCGGTTTTGCTGCTTCAGCAATCATGGGGTATGCACTAAGGATGACACTAAAGCTTCTTTATTCTGAAGGCTACAAGCGGCTGCTTCATGTTTCTATCTCAGTAGTAATCAGAATATGAGTAGGAAATCTTCTCTTTCATCTTGCTTTAATAAGCTTTAGTTAGATGAGGTTTTCCTATCAGAATTGCAACGCAACAAATGGGTTTGTCACGTGCACTATCAGATAGTTTAGCATGTTTGTGGTTCTGTTTGACAGCCAACAATCCACATATGTGGTTACAGTAAATAAAGAAAAGGAAGCAATAAAAGTGGTTCCACTTGTTGTATGTGCTGCTTGGGTTTCTTTATTGCAGCAGACAACAGTGCAGCTCATAACATTTCAATTTGTACTACCTACTGCCTGTGCTTCAACTAATGTGGCTTATATTACATAAAATCACATGAGATTTCTTTCTCTTTTATACCCTTGTAGTTAGTGTATGTTCCTTCATGCTTTATCGTGTGTGCGCATTGCAGATCCTCCCAAGTGGCTAAGAAGCAAGAGCAAGAGCCTCCAGTGACTAATTTCTGGCCTATAGGACTGGCATCTCTTCTTCAGAAACAGGATAAACAAGTTTAAACATATCTCGAGTACATTGGTTCTTCTTCAGAAACAGGATAAACAAGTTTAAACATATCTCGAGTACATTGGTCTGGGAATAAGTTAGAAACAAGTCGAGGACATTGATTTGGATGTTACATGACTTGTGAGAGCTGCACGACGGTTGCAGATCTGATTGCGTGTATTTAGATGCTTTTATCATCTGAACAAATTTTCATGCAACTATATAAACTCAAAGGTTGACTAGCTAATGCTACCTCAGTTCATTTTTGTACATCCTTGCAGTGAATTTTATGAGGTGGGATTCGAGGACTATTGATTTCTTGAGGTATAACTGCCCTTGATTCCTCAGCATTGGATTTTTCATTATTCCTTCTTGTTATTATTCATTCTCTGTTAAAAAGATAAATTATTATCAAAATTAATTAATAATATTAAATTTTGATAATAATAATAATAATAATAATAAAGTTTGTATTATCATAATAATATTTAAATATAATTATAGCTAAACTTTTCCAAATATAATTTGAGTCAAATAAAAATAACTATATTCAAATATTTTTTTTAATTTTTTTAAAATTTTCATTTTCATATTATAACAAGATGGATCATATATAAATAAAAACGTATATAAAGTGTCTAGTAATAAATATTCAAAAATAAATAATATTATTAAAATTAAAAAATATATATCAATTATCTCACAAACATCTTTATTCTCTTGAAAGGGTCTGTAAGGTTTCAAATCTACAAACATTAATTTATTGCATAAGAAAGAATAATTGAGAATTAATACTAAATAAATAATAATTACAGTATTTTTCACTCAAAAGTTTATAGCATGCATTGAATAAATAATAGTTTTGATAATATATTAAAGCTTCTAATATACTTAGAAGAAGTTTAGAATAATGTGGACTTGTAAACCTACACTAGTGCTAAAGGCATGTAATGGTAGGAGGCTATTGGAATTGTTAAAATATCCCTAGTAATATCTTGTAATGAAGGGTATTTATTCACATTTGCCTTTCACTATGTAAGGATTATCAAAATTATGATTTCTTGACAAGTGAGATTCCCCAAAATACTTGTGATTTGACATTGTCATTAGTAGTAGTACTATGGACAAATAGATCAAAGTTTAACTAAGGATCAACATTTTCTTTCAAAGAATAACATCAAATTTAGATAAATCAATTGGGCTATCAAATTGAGAAAAATCCTTGCTCTGATTTAAATTTGTTTCTGATACCACCTCACCAAATCATAACAAATCTTTTAAATTTTGATAATTTTAAAGAATGAATCAGCTTCATAAATCTTTGAAAAATAGTATTAAATCAATTTCATCTTAAATCTTGGAGCTAAAGCCCATTACAACTCTCATCATCCCATCCCGTGTCATAGTTCTAATTTTATTACGACTAGAATCACTCCACTCAATAATTGCTAGCTCACAAGCCCCGGGAAAGAAAAGATTTGCTATGGGATGGGATGCTTTCGTTTCCGAAAATATTTCTGTAATATTACAAAATAACTTTAATTTGTTGTGCATTTCTTTTACCATAACCTAATCGTTCTTCTTATATTGGCGCTATCGTTATTTCAAATGAAAGAAAGCACTTTTTGTAAATCAAAAATCGCATTAAGCATCAAATAAATAGAATTTCATCTAATTTGACAATCAAGTGACAACTTCTTAGTGCTCAAAATGCTCAACTGGTGAGCAGTTTTCATAAATGTTTTTAACTCTTTTTTGCGTTGTTGTCCATTACGAAAACACTATCTCTAATTCTGTTAATGCTCTCACTAATTACTTCTACTTCATTCTTAACTATCAAATTTAATATGTAGGCACAACAACATATATGAAAAAAAATTCTTTCTCCAACACAAGAGAATTACGAGATAGTTTATCTAACAAAATAGAAATCATAATAATATCATTAGAAGAACAATTATCTATCTACAGTAGAGTAACAACTTACGGTCAATGTTCCAATCCAATTAACACTCCGTCGATGAGGAAGAAAGTGCTTCAGCTATATGTGGACATGACACATAATACATAAACCTAAAGAATATGAGTACAAATATTTAAAAAAACTTACAATCCCATTATAAAACTTAAAAATATAAATTCTAATTGAATAATATAAAAATCAATATATCAAACATCGGAGTCACTTATGAAATGACAACCATATATCACTTATTTTGGTTAGTAGAAGTTTATATGTCTATATTAATGATAATCCTACAATGATTATGTTTAATCAATTCTCTTGTTTCAGTGTTGTCAATTTTATAGATTTTCATCATCACTCTTAATTATAGTTTTGAAATACTACATTAAGTAATGGTTAGAGAGCTTTACAGTTCATTCTAAAACTATTATGTACAATCATCAAAATAAAATACTACACTCTTCTTACGGCTTCTAGGACAAAATTGTAAGTACCTAAATTGTTTTTACCCTCACTTGTTTAGAAAGTGATAGTGTTGATTGTTTAATATCCCTATGTTTTCATAAAAAATATATTTTGAAATGATCATACAAATATTTGGTCTCATTTTTACTTATGCCATATAACTTTTTGCTATAATAATTATAAAACTACCTTATCAACCCCTCAATTTTAATCTTCTTAAAATGATTTCATATGATAGGAGTTTGTTTTATTTTTAAGGTTACCTCTGGTCATCGTATATAGTCAAGTCTACCTTAGGTGGAGTGTCACTATGGACACTTGCTTAGTTGAAGTTGGAATCATGATATGATTATTTTCTCATTGATCAATTGATAGAAGATACCTACGATAAGACCTTTGATTTATCAATCAAAATTATAGATATAATTCGATGCATTTTCCTATGAAAACAATGTTTATTTTATCCCAAAGTTAATATTAGGGATGATACAATCACAAAGTCCACATCATTATAGTAATAACAGTTGAATAATAGTGCAATGATAATTACAGTATTCAAGGATCACAATTTTACATGCAACTATTTTCATATATTTACAAAAAAATTTATATGTAAGCTAGAGAAGTTTGATAAACAATTATTCTTATAGACTGTAATTTTCTATGAGAAAGATAGATTGAAGGTCTAATTATAAGTTCATTATGTCGACTTATCAACGGGAAATGATCATATCATGGCTCCAACTTCAATTGAGCAAAGTATCCACAATGACACCAAGCAGCACTCCTCCACTAAGTAGACTTGACTATATATGATGACAACAGAGGTAACCTCGAAAAGAAAACAAACTTGTATGGTGTGGAACCCCTTTAAGAAGATTAAATTAAGGGGTTGGATAAGGTAATTTGTAATTAATATAGTATAAGTTAAAATGAGACCAAACATTTGCATGATCATTTCAAAATATATCTTTTACGAAAACATAAGGACATTAAATAATCAACGTGGACACTTTCCAAAACTAAGTGAGTATAAAAACACTCTAGGCATATACAACTTTGATCCGAGGAGAGAGCTTACTACGATGATAATTATATTATATGAGTATTTTATGTTGATAGTTGAACATAATAATTTTAGAAAGTATACTTTCTAAAGCTCTCCGATCATTATTTAATGTGGCATCTCAAAACATAATTAGAAATGAAATAATGAAATTCTATAAAATTTAGAAGAAAAACAACAAAATTGATCGAGCACAATCATAGTAGGATTGCCATTATGAAATTCTACTAGCCAAACGAAGCAATATATAATTATCAAATGACTCTTGCACACTAGGAAGTCAAATTTGTTAGGATCAAGAGCACTAAGAGGGGAGAGGGAGTGAATTAATGTAGCGGAAAACTTTCGTCGGTTTAAAAAGACTTCATGCAAAAACTGATTTCGGAAACTTAACTTGAAAGCGTTTTCGTAAAGATAGCTTGAAAGCATACAAAAAAGCAGTTGAAGGCAGTAAACTATTGAAGAGGTTTGCAGTAAGGATAAATAGCTCAAAGTAAATGGAAACCGAGATTTAGAGTGGTTCGGCCAATCTTGACCTACATCCACTTTTGGTTTCCTCCTCCAACGAGGTTACTGACGTCCACTAGAGGCCTTCCTTCAATAGGTGAAGGTAAACCACCCTTTTATAGTTTTTCTCCTTTTGACGGGCTTAGGAGACAACCCTTACAGATTTTCACTCCTCTCTTGAACGATCAATACTTGGAAAGAAAAAGGGAGAAGAACTTCTAGCCTTTTACAACACTTTTATGCTCTCAAATACTCAGAATAAAAGCAAGCTTTCAGTGTCATTTCATGCAGGAAAGGGTGGGATTTATATAGGCCCCAATAAGTTTGAATTTGAAGCTCAAAAATGTCATCTCCCATATTTCCGGGGTCCTGGCGGTACCACCGCCATAACTGGGCGGTACTACCACCTGTCAACTGTCACTGAGCGGTACTACCGCTCAGTCTGGGTGGTCCTACCACCTGACTTCGCTCGGAGACCGAGCTCAGGCGGTACCACCGCTAGCAGTAATAACTGCTGGCGGTACCACCGCCCAGAACTTCTGGGTGACCGAGTCTCCTTGGCGATGCTACCGCCGGTCAGGAATTCTGGGTCCGAATGGGCTATTCCATTTGGCCCAATTTGGGTCTGTTAAGGGCCCAATTGGTCCCAGATTAAGTTAATGGGATCACCTCCTAATCGTAACTTAATCTTCATGCTAACTATAACAATAAAGACATTAATACTGCAAATCGTGTTCCGATGCGTCAATCGCTTCTTCCGGCGAACTTCCGACGAACCCTTGACGATGCTTCGACGGACTCTCGACAAACTCCTGGACTTGCGACGATCCTCTTGGCGAGTTCCGATGAGCTTCTTTGGCAAGCTCCTGGACTTCTCGGATTGTTCCCACAGAGCCTCCGACGACCGTCCGAACTTTCGACGAACTCTCGAACCCCCAACGTGATCTTGGTCTTGACTCCGGCTCAACAACTGCTGTATGTCTTACTGCCATCGTAGTTAATCCTGCACACTTATCTCAACATATATATTAGATAAACAAATGACAATTGACTTCATCATCAAAATCCGAGATTCAACAATCTCCCCCTTTTTTTTTATGACAATCAATTGATGACGGAGTTAACCTTAACTCTCCCTATCTATATGTCATACTTGAGATAAGTCATTCTTGAATTCAAAGCCTTTGAATTCAAGAGACATATTGATAAGTTAAGTTCATTTAAACTTACCAATACTCCCATCATGATTTCTATTATGATGTATCTCTCTGAAAATAATGTCAAGGCTTGACATCCATTTTCAAGTCTTATATTTCAAATATGAAGGATAGCAATGGTAGTAATTCATCACATGGTAAGATATCAGCATTGTAATATTACAATGTAAGCTCTTGATATCTTATCATTAATGCAAACATTTCAAATGTATAGCAATCATAGCAATTCTATCATCAATTTACCACATATTTCTCCCCCTTTGTCATCAACAAAAAGGAGAACGATTCAAGCGTATTTCAAGCAT
>LVTN01000349.1:59564-72444 GCA_001649415.1 Musa itinerans
AACTTCTAGCCTTTTACAACACTTTTAAGCTCTCAAATACTCATAATAAAAGCAAGCTTTCGGTGCCCTTTCATGCAGGAAAGGGTGGGGTTTATATAGGCCCCAATCAGTTTGAATTTGGAGCTCAAAAGTGTCATCTCCCGGATTTTCGAGGTCCTGGCGGTACCACCGCCATAACTGGGCGGTACTACCGCCTGTCAATTGTCACTGAGCGGTACTATCGCTCAGTCTGGGCGGTACTACCGCATGACTTGGCTCGGAGACCGAGCTCATGCGGTACCACCGCCTGGCAGGGGCGGTACCACCACTGGCAGTAATAACTGACGACGGTACCACCGCTTGACAGGGGCGGTTCAACCGCCCAGAACTCCTGGGAGACCGAGTCTCCTGGGCGGTGCCACCGTCGGCCAGGAATTCTGGGTCCGAATGGACTATTCCATTCGGCCTAATTTGGGTCTATTAAGGGCCCAGTTGGCCCCATATTAAGTTAATGGGATCACCTCTCAATCCTAACTTAATCTTCATGCTAACTATGACAATAAAGACATTAATACTGCAAATCGTGTTCTGATGCGTTAATCGCTTATTCCGGCGAACATCCGACGAACCCTCGGCGATGCTCCGACAGACTCCCGACAAACTCTTGGACTTGCGACGCTCCTCTTGGCGAGTTCCGACGAGCTTCTTTGGTAAGCTTCTGGACTTCTTGGATTGTTCTCGCAGAACCTCCGACGACCGTCCGGACTTCCAACGAACTCTCAAACCCCCAACGTGATCTTGGTCTCGACTCCGGCTCAACACCTGCTGCATGTCTTACTACCATCATGGTTAATCCGGCACACTTATTTCAACATATAGATTAGATAAACAAATGACAATTGACTTCATCATCAAAATCCGAGATTCAACAAAATTTTGAAATATTAATTTTTATATGATTCAATTAGAATTTATATTTTTAATTTTATAATGGGATTGTAACTCTTTTTTTTATATTTGTACACGTATTCTTTATGTTTATGTATGTGTTATGTTCACATACAACTGAAGTACTTTCTTCCTCGTTAGTGGAGTGTTTGTAGGATCGGAACATTAAACATAAATTAATTGCCTACTCTAATTGTAGATTGTTTTATCAATAATGCTATGATTTCTATTTGGTTAGATAAAGTTTCTTATAATTCTCTTATGTTGGGTGGAGAATTATTTCATATGTATTGTTGTGCCCACAGATTGAATTTGATAGTTAAAAATGAAATGAAGTAGAAGTGATCAGTGAGGGCATTCAGAGAATTAGAGATAGTATTGCCCCTATAAGACAACAACACAAAGAAGAGTTAAAACGTTTGAGGAAACTGTTTACGAGCACTATGAAGTTGGCACTTGATTGTAAAATTAGATGAAATTTTATTTATTTGATGCTTAAAACGGTTTTGATTTATAAAAAATATTTTTATTCATTCCAAACTAGAGTGCTAAAGTTAATTTATAATATTACATAAACATTTTTAGAAACCAAATATCTCACAACTAGAGTGCTAATATAAATGTATGTCTCAAGAAGAAGATTGGATTATCGCAAAAGAAATGTGTCATAAATTAAAATTATATAATATTACATAAATATTTTTAAGAACGAAGTGTCCCATTGTGAATCTATTATTTCACAAGGTTGCAACAATTACAATAATTTAAAAAATATACAAAATGTAATTCATAGGATAATGAGAGTTGCAACAATTTTGGATGCAAAACTAAAGAAGAAATCAATTGAGAATTACATTCTAAATATTTATTATGATGATTCATCCTTTGAAATTAGTAGAATTCAAAATATTTATTGTGTTTATATTTTATATATTTATATTTAAATATTATTATAATAAATAAATTTTATAAATATTATTATTATTATTTATAAACTTTAATATTATTAATTAATTATAATAATAACTTACTTTAAAATAAAATTAATTAATTAAAATAATATAGACAACGAATGATACCCTACTCAGATTCTCCATCGTCGTCGTGTCCCTATCCCCGTTTCATCTAAAAACAAGTATTTGACATATAAGGATGATGGGCAATGCATGCATTGAAACAATCTCATAAAACTAAAGAATTTTCATTTAATTTATCTCTTATAAATAATTCCCTTAATACCAATAAAATAATCATAAGCGGTATAAGCATAATTTTGCAAGCAACAAAATGAAGAATGTCATTAGGTCTCCTTCCATACCACTAGAAGTCATTTGATATTACGTTCTTATAGATCATTTATCAAATAGACCACGGCTCTAAAAATGTTAATTATGAACAAAAAAAAGTGAGATCACTTACCATTAAAAGATATGGATCCCCCAACTGTCATCCATTGGTTAATTCAAACATGTATATGTCAATATTGACAATGATGAAATTACCATCCAAATTATATACATCAATGTGTTCAGTCAGTGTGGACACAACAATGGATCTAAAATACTGGATTTACCTATAAAAACCACTACAGCACTCAGATAAATTAAGCAACTAAATTGCACAGGATGCTAAATATATCAATCTACAAAAATATTGTTTTATTCCCACTTAGGTTTAGTAAAAGAAGCCATGATTTCTTGCAACAAGCAATATGTAGGGATAAGCTATCCCTTTAGCAAACTGAGAGAAATATCAACAAAGAAATTGCCTCCTGTTCAGTTGAGCAATAAAGAAGTTGGCTAGATGCAGACTGGATACCTTGTGCAATTAAGTGCCCTCCCTCCTGGCATCAATATGCTTTACTAGGTGGATGATTAGAAGCATCATGCAGGCACCATAAAGAAAGTGTTAAACTAATATACATGACAAAAATGACATAATAAGGGTTGTCCTCAACACCTTGTGCAATTAAATGTCTGCCCTACTAGTGTTGATGTTCTTTATTAGGTATATGATTAGATGTATCATGCATACATCACAATGAAATGTTAAACTAGAACATACCAAAGGAATGGCAGATACTGAGGGCAACCAGTACACAGGGATCCTGTCAATGCAAGATTTGGGCAAGGTCATATCCCTGTAAGCATAACGGTTGATTTCATTACTCAAACCGTGAACATCTATATTGCAAGAAGCAACTTTACCTTGACACCAAAAATACCCTCAAATGACAATTAATGAGGTAAACAAAAAAACAAACAAAGAACTAAAGCAAAAGTCAAACCTGCCAATGCAAGATTTGCACAAGGTCAAATCCCTGTAAGCATAGTAGTTGTTTTCGTAACTCAAACTGTGATCAACTTTACCTTGACACGAAGAATCACCCTCAAATAACAAATAAAGAGGTAAACAAGAAAAAGAACAAATGTGAAATAGTGCAAATCCAGATAATGAATGCTGAAACATATGGATGTACTTTAGCTCTGATGAAAACTATGAATCTACAATTACAAAAACTACCTGAAACAGTGTAAGTCTACTCTTGATAAAGAATGCTGAAAACATATGGACGCACTTTAGCTCTGAGGAAAACTATGAATCCACAATTACACAAAATACCTCAAACAGCAGGGTTCTTATGATGTGTCATGTAATTTCCATTCTTTTACATCTCAAGGATCGCATTAATCTCCATCAGAACCAAGACATCATCTTGGTATCAAATCCTTACTGGATAAAACTATATGCATAAGCCCTATTCATATTTAACATTTTCAGTAAAGGGGAACAACGAGTTAGATAATCCCAGCAAACATAAAATGGTTGTTTGACTTTTTTTCTCTCACATGGAGATCCCTCGTCGAATTAATGAGAAGAATTGCATAAACACTTAAGGTCAGAAGAAACAAATAATAAATGATGTCAAAATGTCCAGAAGATTACAGCTAACTACAATCGATACAAGAATGGTATCAAATGCTCTCCGACACAACGAATTGACAAGTGAATGAAAATAATGGGACATTACAAGAGGCGAAACAGACAAGAAGAAATACCGGCGACCCTTCATCCAAGAAGGCAAGCTCAAAGGAAGCCACAGAGGACGGCGAAGCCGAGGACAATGAGCCAAACGATATGGAGGAGGAGGAAGGCCTGGCCGGAGACGAGGCCGCTCCCGCCGTTGCCGACCTGGCAGGGCCCCCTCTTCGCGACGCGGACGCTGGCGCACGTCGCCTCCGGGCACCCGCACCAGTACGTGACGCCGTTCACGCCGCAGACGGGGTCAGGCCGGAAGCAATTGATGCGGCAAGAGTGGGCTACCCCGTCGGATCTTCCGCCGCAGAGATCGACGGCGTCGGCGTCGGCGGCGTCAAAGTCCTCGGAACTAGCGGCGGCGACGAGGAGACAAAGGAGGGATAGGGCCAGGAGAACGACGGGGGACACGGAGGAGAGCCGGCGGGAGGTCGCCATGGCTCGCCAAAGACGCAGGACGAAGCCCTAACCCTAATTATCAAAGCCGCGTCGCGTCTATTGGGGGAAGAAAGGCGAACGAGAAGGGGAAGTAGGCCTTCTTTTTAGTTCGCGCGTTTGTGGGGTCCGCTTTTAGCTTCCGGTACGGTTGGTGAGCGATACGCGAACAGGTCGTGAAACGCCAACTAAAGAAATAAACAACAATAATAAAAAAATAGATTTGATTTTTAAAAAAGAAAAATTTAGAAGTAACCTATTTTTATCTTTTAAAGTTTAGATTAATCATTAATTATAGTAGAAAACTTAGATTAATCATTAATATTAATTAATTTAAACTAAGTTTTAAAAATGTAATTTAATACACTAAAATTTAGAAGGATAAATATGAAAATCACAGGAATATGTGCAATTTTGCCTAATCATAATGACAATGACAGAGATAATGAATTATTTGACCAAGTCATACTACAATATCCATATATATATGATGTGATCTCATACACAGAACGTGGTTTATTAATGTAATCTCATGAATGTGGAATTCATAATTCCCACCCAAAGAAAAAAGAGTGTATGCACGAAAAAGAAGGCCTTTAAAATAAATTTGTTGGGACATGAGATGTTTCTTAATTGAAATAGTTGTGTATTTTGATATGATGCTTGTTGTTAGTTAAGGTTTTATGAATATTTTATTTTGTTATGCTTGAGGTATTTCAAGTTTCATGCATGCATGACAACAATAGATCACATAGAGAGGTTCCACGGGTAAATATTGCAATAGCATCACATTAACTTAGGCAAATCAGCTAGTTGACAAAAGCTTGTTAATTTCCAAATTCCATTCAAAATTTACCTTTTACAACCTATTATTTCCTTCTCAGATAAAGACTTTAAACATTTCACCATAGGACCAAAAAAATCATAGAAAACAGAACCATAAAAAGAACCAAGTTTTGGAAATAATACTTAGATAGGCTCTCGTCAGTATGAAAATAAATAACAGCATAATAAACACTGTGCTCACAATTGGTCATCACAAGCTAAAAACGTTCGATTAGGATTCACATGAATTATGGCCTTAGGGTGTTGAGGTTGAAACATGTTTATCTAATGACAAGATAATGATATTGTTCACTCACAACATTGAGCACAGCTTATCCTTTTCGCTGTGGCATGAAACATACTTCATATCCCCCTATTTGATGTACTTTGTGTCTGCTTTTTCTCCTTGCTTAAATTCTTCGGTGTGTCAGGTGTGTGATACGGCATATTTTGACAGGACACATGCCAGGTCAGAACCCTACACCACATCTCTTCTCGGGAGCCCATACCAAGAAGATAGGCCACACGTCCCATCTTGGGAGCTCGGGGCGATGCCATTTGACGCTGCATGCCAAATCAGAGCCCTGCGCCACACGCCCCGTCCTAGGAGCTCGTGTCATGAAGACAAGCCACACACCCCGACCCAGGAGCTCGTGCCAAGAAGACAGGCCACACGTCCCATCCCGGGAGCTCGGGGCGGTGTCGTCTGACATCACTCTGCACGTCCCGGAACGGTGGCCGGTCAGAAGGGTCGTCCCATCCCTCGGGGGTCGACGGCGACGCCGAATCGACGCACCATCAGCTCTCGTGCCACAGTATAAAACACCTTGCTGGGCCCCAGCCAGGGGGAGAGGATGAGAAAAATACACACGACGAAGGAAGAAACCATGCCCTCTCATTACTAACTTACTCGTCGGAGGGGCCATAGCCGGACACCACCCGGCGAAGGCCATTTTTGTAGGAGGGCGACCACTCACCGACGACGAGGGACTCGGCGCGGGAGCGCAATCCACCCGGCAGCGAGGAGTTGTCAATCACCCCCGATCTCGACCATCGCCAACCAACACTCCTTCCAGAGGGCTCGGTCGCCTCATCATCCAGATCACCTTGCTGAAAGCTCCCAACATCGACCCACAAATCTAGCCATGCTAACTCACCAACCACGGCATATTTGTTCCCTAACATTTTGGCGCTAGAATGAGGGCCATGTCGCAGGAGCATCTGGCTAGAGCTCTCCCCGAGGGAGAACCACCGATTGACCTCCCTTCCATCGAACCCGAAAGTCAGGTCCTCCCCGCTCCCGGAGATGGTGGAATCCTGACCTCAACGCCGGATCGCTACTGGTGCCTGTTCAACGACCCGGGGTTATCGCCCCCCGGATTCACCGCGGGACCCTCGGCTGTAACACTCGAGGCGTTCCTCGGCCTGACCAAGCAAGTGCAGGCCATGGCATGCATGATGTAGATGCTCGCTCCGCTCATTCCTCAAATCGTGTGGCTAGCGACTCCCCCGACTGACCCGACCCGGTAGAGGCCGAGCGGGGAGTAGGTTGGGACTAGAGAAGCCCGAGAGCAAGCAACGGACCCGAGAGGTCCGCCCGAGCAGAACATACCCACAACCTGCCGGGTCACCCTTACCCGCTTCGAACCCGACACCGTATCATCCAACTCGGCGGACGACTCATTTAGGGTCCAACTGTCTCGGGTTAACCAACGCCTGGACGAGTTCCAGCGTGAGTTCTGAAAATCACGGAGTGAGTCCAACGAAGACGGTTCAAGCAGGTCCCCGTTCACTCAGGAAGTACAAGACAAGCCAGTACCCCTCAACTTCAGACTACCAGCATTAGAGACATACGACGACAGCTCCGATCCCACGGAGCACGTCTCTGCATTCCGGGCTCAAATGGCCCTTTATGGCACTTCTGATGTATTAATGTGCCATGCGTTCCCGATCACCTTGAGGGGACCAGCGCGAGCATGGTTCAGCCGGCTACATCAATCCTCGGTCTCATCCTTCGACCAACTCGCCAGGAAATTCGAGCAGAACTTCCTCGCCAGCGTGCGACCTAGGCCTTCCATGGCCACCCTGCTCACGTTATCTCAGCGCGAAGAGGAGCCACTTTCCCAGTTCGTGGCACATTTCGCTATTGAGATCCGAGGATTCCCGGATGCTCACCCCTCTCTAATCATGCAAGCGTTTTTGATGGGTTTAAAGCCTTCAAGGTTCTTCTGGTCGCTGATCGAGAAGCCGCCGGTGACCATCTCTGAAATGCTCTAGCGCGCCAACCAATACGTCACTGTCGAAGCATTGGTGGCAGGAAAGCGTACGGAAGGCAAGAGGCTGAGGGTGGAGCAATCCCAGGGAACAACCTCAGCAAACCTGGCGCCACCCCGCCGGGGGCCGGATTAACAAGAGCTACTCCCGAGGCCCCCGCCTCTTCCCCTGAAAACCTCTCGCATTGAGATCTTTCTCCAAATTAGGGAAAAAGGTCTCTTGCGACATCCTCGTCCCATGAGGGCCACTCACGAGGATCGATCTAAATATTGTAGGTTCCACCGAGACTACGACCATGATACAGAGGACTGCCACGACCTCCAGAATCAAATAGAGGGACTGATCTGGAGAGGCCACCTTAGGCGCTATCTCTGGGAACCCCGTGAAGCGACTTTGCACCCCAAAGAACCCATCGAAAGACAAATCGACGTTATCACCGGGGGACCCGCAGCCGACGGTAGCAGCTTTGTGGCAAGGAAGGCCTACGCCCGCAGTACGGTCGAGAAACGTCCCCGGCCCGAGCTTGAGCCTGTAATCACCTTCGGGGCCGGAGAAGTCAAGCGCTCCCATCACAACGATGCCTTGGTGATCTCCATCCAGGTCGCCAACGCTCGAGTAAAGAGAGTGATGGTCGACACCGGGAGCTCCGCCGACGTCCTTTATTTCGACGCCTTCAGGAGGCTCGCCTTGACAGAGGGAGACCTCACCCCCATGGCGTCAGCACTCACAAGATTCACGGGGGATTTTATATCCCCGCTTAGGACTACGGCCCTCCCTATTACCATCGGGGAGGAGCCGAGAGTGAAGACGATGATAACCACCTTTATGGTGGTCGATCTGCCCTCGACTTACAACATCATCCTCGGCCGACTGATGCTGAATAAGTTAAAAGCGGTAGTTTCCACCTATCACCGGGCCATGAAGTTTCCGACTGCGACGGGGATCGGGGAGGCCCGCAGCGACCCAAGAGAGTCCAGGCAATGCTATCTCGCGGTAGTCACTCTCCTAGGAAAATCACACCTCGCTCATGCCCCCGACCCCTGCGAAGGACCCACAGCACCAATGCCGCTGGAACCTCCTGAACGGTTCGTCGAGGTACCCTTGAAAAGGAGCCGATCTAACTAGACCGTCAAGGTTGGAACCACACTCCCTGAAGCGGACCAGCTCCACCTCATTGACTTCCTGAGGAAAAACGCTGATATGTTCGCATGGTCCCCCGAGGAGATGCCCGAGATTGACCCGAAAGTGACCCAACACTGGCTCAACATCGACCCCGAGGCTCGGCCGGTGAAGCAAAGACCGAGGAAGTTTGCTCCCGACCGATTGAAGGCGATTGGGGACGAGGTCGACCACCTTAAGAAGGTCGGATTCATTACTAAGGTCCAGTACCCTCGGTGGCTGTCAAATGTAGTCCTCGTTAAGAAGTCTAATGGAAGTTGGAGGATGTGTGTTGATTACACCAATCTCAATCGGGCATGCCCCAAGGACTACTATCCGCTCCCCAAGGTAGATCAACTGGTCGACGCTACTATGGGCCACTAGCTCCTTACGTTCATGGATGCATTCTCGAGCTATAATCAAATCCGAATGGCGACTAAGGACCAGGAGAACACAGCCTTCATCACCCATAGAGGAGCGTACTGCTACAAAGTAATGCCCTTCGGTCTGAAAAACACTAGTGCAACCTACCAAAGGATGGTCGACAAACATTTTAAGCACCAGCTCAGGAGGAATATGGAAGTATACGTAGACGACATGATCGTGAAAAGCAAGGTCGCAAGCACGCATCTAACCGATCTGGCGGAGACATTCCAAACGCTCCGACGGTTCAACATGCGTCTAAATCCTACGAAGTGCGTCTTCGAAGTCAGCTCGGGGAGGTTCCTCAACTTTATCATTCACCAAAGGGGGATAGACGCCAACCCGGAAAAGGTGCGAGCCATAACCGAGATGCACTCCCCCCGCTCGACCAAGGAGGTACATCGACTCGCCGGGAGGATGGCAGCGCTCAGCAGGTTTGTGTCGCGAGCAAGTGACAAGTGCCTCCCCTTTTTTCGGGCTCTGCGATGGGTCGACGACTTTGCGTGGACCTCGGAGTGTGAAGAAGCCTTCCAAAAGCTAAAGGCATGGCTCCCCCGCTTGCCCCCCCCCCCCCCGCCCGAGCCAGGCGAAACCCTTAGTCTCTACTTGGCCGCCTCCCCACAAGCAGTCGGTTCGGTGTTAGTCCGGGAGGTACCGCCAACTCAGTAACCCATATATTATGTCAACCACGTCCTTGTCGGGCCCGAGGCGTGGTACCCCCCGATCAAAAGGCTGGCTCTCGCTCTCAGAAAGATGGCTCGAAAGTTGCGACCCTACTTCCAAGCCCACACCATCAAAGTGATCACCGATCAGCCGTTGCGATAGATCCTTTCCAGCTTAGATGCGGCAGGTCGCATGCTACGGTGGTTGATCGAGCTCAGTGAATTCGATATTTAGTACTCCCCCAGGACCGCTATCAAAGCTCAAGTACTGGCTGATTTCATTTCCGAGCTAACCCCTAAAGATCTTGACGTAGGGCAGGACAACAACCAGAACACATGGACCCTGCATGTGGATGGCTCGTCCACCACCGAAGCGGTCGGTATCGGACTTATCCTTAAGGACCCATCAGGGGAAACTTACGAAAGGTCGCTCCAGTTGCAATTCCGGGCTACCAATAATGAGGCCAAGTACAAGGCATTGCTCCACGGCCTACGCCTCGCCCTGGAGATGCATGTTGATGACCTTGAGGTTTTCAGCGACTCCCAGTTGGTGACGGGACACGTCAACGGGAGCTATGTAGCCCGCGACCCAACAATGGCACTATACCTCATGGAAGCGAAGCAACTCGCCCATCGTTTCCACCATCCCTCAATCGCCAGGATACCCCGGGCACAGAACATGCAGGCCGATGCACTAGCTAGGTCAACCTCCACCCGCAGCCCGGCATCGGCCCCAACGATTGAATCCATAATGGCACCGATGGTGGCAATTCATGAGGTCACCGAAATAGGTCTATCGCCCAACCGGATAGAGGAGATCCTTCGCTTCAAGACTGGCGGAAAGGAGCCCAACGACCCGGCGGTCACAAGACGGTTGTGACGAACCCAAGCCTGGTACTGCGTTGTCGGTGGAAGGCTATACTAGAGAGCCTTCTTTCAACCTCTCCTACGCTGCCTCACACCATCAGAAGCTAAGACAGTCCTCGCCAACCTCCATGAGGGGATCTGTGGGGAGCATATCGGGGGACAAACCTTGGCCTTCAAGACTCTTTGGCAGGGATACTACTAGCCAACCATGCGCCAGGACACCCTGTCATATGTGCAGCAGTGTCCGCAATGCCAGAGGCACGCCCAACTGCCGCATCAGCCGGCGGTTCCCCTTACCCCGATGGACGCGGCCCGGCCTTTGCCCAATGGGGGCTTGATCTCCTCGGACACTTCCCTGCAGCATTGGGACAGCAGTGCTTTCTTATAGTCGGCATCGACTACTTCATGAAGTGGGTGGAAGCCGAACCTTTAGCCTCCATTACCGAGAAGCAGGTCCAAAGCTTCACATGGAAGAACATAATCACCCGGTTCGGGATCCCGAAGGCTATCATCGCCAACAACGGAGCTCAATTCAACAATGCTAAGTTCAAGACCTACTACCAATCATACAGGATCCAGCTGAAGTTTAGCTCGGTCGTGCACCCCCAGACCAATGGCCAGACCGAAGTAATGAATCGGGCGATTCTCGAAGGCCTCAAGAGGAGGATCTCGAGCGCACACGGAGCTTGGGTAGAGGAGCTTCCCAGCGTCTTATGGGCAATGCGGACGACTCCCAAAACCGCCTTGGGAGAGTCTCCGTTCAGCCTCGCGTATGAGACTAAAGCGGTCCTTCCGCCCGAGGTAGTGTTCCCGACCATGCGCACCTCCAGTTACGAACAAAAAGATTCCGAGGAGGGCCTCCGAGCAAACTTAGATCTCCTCGAAGGAAAAAGAGCCAAGGCACATTTGCGTACCTTGGTGTATAAGAAGGCAAATGAGATGACAACCACCCAAGGTAGGGCTTATGAAGGGTGCGTTGTCCACAGTAGGGCAGCGGTTGGGGTTTCCCAAGGGGAGAAGCGGTCACCGCATTTAAGACCCATCATGACCCATCAAATCCACCAGATTTGCATGCCTCAGACCCCGCGCCAAAAGCGTCCCATCGCCCGAAGCCCGCCGCCGAAGATCGTTCAAAACGAAAAGTTTCCCGCCAAGTCGAAGTGACGCTTCGCCCAGCCCGCCATATGCCACGACAGTGTCTGGGAACGAAACCTGAACCAAGCATAGTCGTTCGGCCCGTAGGTTTGGTGCTTGCCCGGGTCGCTCCAGATCGCTCTCGACAGGCGACCCGCCGGCACCAGAGCCCGAGCCGAGCATAATCGCTCGGCTCCCGATTCTAGCTTCTGCCCGAGTCGTCCCAGTTCGCTCTCAATAGGCGACCCGCTGACACGAAACCTGAACCGAGCATAGTCACTCGGCCCGCAAGTCTGGCGCTTGCTCGGGTCGCTCCAAATCGCTCTTGACAGGCGACCTGCCCGCACCAGAGCCTGAGCCGAGCATAATCGCTCGGCTCGCGATCCTAGCTTATGCTCGAGTCGCCCCAATTTGCTCTCAATAGGCGACCCGCTGGCACGAAACTTGAACCGAGCATAGTCGCTCGGCCTGCAGGTCTGGAGTTTGCCCGAGTCACTCCAGATCGCTCTTGACAAGCGACCCACCGGCACCAGAGCCCGAGTCGAGCATAATCGCTTGGCTCTCGATCTTAGCTTCTGCCCGGGTCGCCCCAGTTTGCTCTCGACAAGCGACCCGTCGGCACGAAACCTGAGCCGAGCATAGTCACTCGGCCCGCAGGTTTGGCGCTGTTAGGATCGGAATGGCACTAAGAGGGGGGGGTGAATTAGTGCAACGGATTAAAACGTCGGTTTTGATAAATCTTTCGTGCAGTAAGTATTGAACCCGGAAGTACTTAACTTAAAAGCGTATTTGTATAGTTGTGCAGCAAAGAAAATGATGAAATGAAGCACGTAAGAAAGTTTGCAGTAATGTAAATGACAGTAATGAAATGCAAACCAGAGATTACGCAGATTTTTAAAGTGGTTCGGTCAAATGACCTACATCCACTTGCGAGGCCCCTCTTCGATGAGGATCCCACCTTCCACCAACAAATCTCAAGCAGGGAAGGGCAAATACCCCTCTTACAACTTTTACAAGAGGTTCACTCTCTTACAAATTTTCAGCAAGAAGGAAAGAAGTGAACACTAGCAAATTGAAAACAAGACTTGCTAAAGCTTTTCTAAGACCTTTCTCTCAAACAATTGCTTCTCAAAAGTTGT
>LVTN01000349.1:75200-92599 GCA_001649415.1 Musa itinerans
AGGATGTAGGATTATCTCTTAATCCTAATCCTAATTACAAGATAACTACATAACTAAAAACATCAAAAGCGAATTTTCTATCCCGGACGTCGAGTCTTGTTCCGGCGAGCTTTCCGACGAACTTCCTCTGACGGACTCCCAGCAAGCTCCCGATGACTTTAACGAGTAGCCCAGCCTTCTCGAAGAACAAGGCCACCCCTAAAACCATTGATCTACCTGATCTAACGGTTTCCACTACAAACAACCAATGCTTATACTCTAAAACATGATTCCCAGCACTAGATCGATCAAAAAATAAACACGAAAAAGAAGAGAATGATACCGATCTGGAAACAAGAACTAATATGGATTAGATCAATTAACCCATCAATTGATTTTATCATCAAAATCCGAGATTCAATAGGCGCTTGCCTGGGTCGCTCCAAATTGCTCTCAAAAGGTGACCCACCGACACCAGAGCCCAAGCCGAGCATAATCGCTCGGCTCTCGATCCTAGCTTCTGCCCGGGTCACCCTAGTTCGCTCTCAACAGGAGACCCGCTGGCACGAAACCTCAACTGAGCATAGTCGCTCAGCCCGCAGGTCTGGCGCTTGCCCGGGTCGCTCCAGATCGCTCTCGATAGGCGACCCGCCGGCACTAGAGCCCGAGTCGAGAATAATCGCTCGACTTCGAATCCTAGCTTTTGCCCGGGTCGCCCCAGTTCGCTCTCAATAGGCGACCCGCCGGCACGAAACTTGAATCGAGCATAGTCGCTCGGCCCGCAGGTCTAGCGCTTGCCCAAGTCGCTCCAGATCGCTCTCGACGGGCGACCCGCCGGCACCAAAGCCCGAGCCGAGCATAATCGCTCGGCTCTCGATCTTAGCTTCTGCCCGGCCATCGCAGTTCGCTCTCAACAGGCGACCCGCCGGCACAAAACCTAAACCGAGCATAGTCGCTCGGCCCGCAAGTCTAGCGCTTGCCCGAGTCGCTCCAGATCGCTCTCGACAAGCGACCCGCCAGCACCAGAGCCCGAGCCGAGCATAATCGCTCGGCTCCCGATCCTAGCTTCTACCCGGGTCGCCCCAGTTCGCTCTCAATAGGTGACCCGCCGGAATGAAACCTAAACCGAGCATAGTCGCTCAGCTCGCAAGTCTAGCGCTTGCCCGGGTCGCTCCAGATCGCTCTTGACAAGCGACCCGCCGGCACCAAAGCCCGAGCCGAGCATAATCGCTCGGCTCCCGATCCTAGCTTTTGCCCGGGTCGCCCTAGTTCGCTCTCAATAGGCGACCCGCTGGCACGAAACCTGAACCGAGCATAGTCGCTCGGCCCGCAGGTCTGGCGCTTGCTCGGTTCACTCTAGATCGCTCTCGACAGGCAACTCGCCGGCACCAGAGCTCGAGCCGAGCATAATCGCTCATCTCCCGATCCTAGCTTCTACCCAGGTCACCCTAGTTCGCTCTCAACAGGCGACCCACCGGCACGAAACCTAAACCAAGCATAGTCGCTGGGCCCGCAGGTCTGGCGCTTGCCCGGGTCGCTCCAGATCTCTCTCGACAGGTGACTCGCTGGCACTAGAGCCCAAGTCGAGCATAATCACTTGGCTCCCGATCCTAGCTTCTGCCCGGGTCGCCCCAGTTCGCTCTCAACAAGTGACCCGTCGGCACGAAACCTTAACCGAGCATAGTCCCTCGACCCGTAGGTCTGGCGCTTGCCCGGGTCGCTCTAGATCGCTCTCGACAAGCGACCCGCCAGCACCAAGGCTTGAGCATAGTCGCCACTAGAGCTCGGCTCCCAATCCTACCTTCTGCCCGGGTCGCCCCAGTTCGCTCTCAATAGGCGACTCGCCGGCACGAAACCTAAACCGAGCATAGTCGCTCAGCCCGCAAGTCTGACGCTTGCCCAGGTCGCTCCAGATCGCTTTTGACAAGCAACCCGCCAGCACCAGAGCCCGAGCAGAGCATAATCGCTCGGCTCTCGACCCTAGCTTCTGCCCGGGTCACCCCAGCTCATTCTCAACGGTTGACCCGCCGGCACGAAACCTGAACCGAGCATAGTCGCTCAGCCCGCAGGTCTGGCGCTTGCCCGGGTTGCTCCAGATCGCTATCGACAGGCGACTTGCCGGCACTAGAGCCCGAGCCGAGCATAATCGCTCGGCTTCCGATCCTAGCTTCCGCTCGGGTAGCTCCAGATCGCTCTCGACAAGCGACCCGCCGGCCCCAAAGCTCGAGCCCGAGTATAATCACTTGGCTACCCGTCCCAACTTCTGCCCGGGTCACCCTAGTTCGCTCTCGATAAGCGACTCATCGGCACCAAAGCCCGAGCCCGAGTCACGCCTTGCGGCCAATCCGATGCCCGAGTCGCACCTCGACCAACCTAAACGCCTAAGTCACGCCTTGTGGCCGATCCGATTGCCCAACCAGCAGAATCAATCCTGTCCGAAGCACGGGGTGTCACCCCGCGATGAGTTGATTCCATTTCCCCTCATAAGTAATCAGAATCCCTCCAAACTCAAGCGTGCCTCCTGACCCGTTAAGGACGCCACAACACGCCTTGGCGGGGGGGGGAGAAGTGATACGACATATTTTGGCAGCCTGGACACGTCACAGCCGACACCACATGCCAGGTCAGAACCTTACGCCACACGTCCCTTCCCGGGAGCTCATACCAAGAAGATAGGCCACACGTCCCATCCCGGGAGCTCGGGGCAGTGCCGTCTGACGCCGCATGTCGAGTCAGAGCCCTGCCCCACACACCCCATCCAGGGAGCTCGTGCCAGGAAGACAGGCCACACACCCCAACCCAGGAGCTCGTGCAAAGAAGACAGGCCACACGTCCCATCTCGGGAGCTCGAGGCGGTGTCGTTTGACGCCGCTCTGCACGTCCTGGAACGATGGCTGGTTAGAAGGGTCGTCCCATCCCTCGGGGGTCGACGACGACACCGAATCGAGACACCATCAACCCTCGCGCCATAGTATAAAAACCCTGGCTGAGCCCCGGCCAAGGGGAGAGGGTGAGAAAAATACACACGACGAAGGAAGAAACCGTGCCCTCTTTTTTCTTACTCGTCGGAGGGGCCACAGCTGGACACCACCCGACAAAGGCCATTTTTGCAGGAGGGCGACCACTCACCGACGACGAGGGACTCGGCACGGGAGCGCGATCCACCCGGCAACGAGGAGTTGTCAATCACCCCCGATCCCGACCACCACCAACCAACACTCCTTCCAGAGGGCTCAACCGCCTCATCATCCAGATCACCCTGCTGAAAGCTCCCGACATCGACCCGCAAACCTAGCCATGCTGACTCATTAGTCACAACATATTCGTTCCCTAATAGTGCGGAGCTTGAGGATCTTCCGGCAGAATAGAGCGATGAAACTTCTTTGCAGAATCAACATGAGTACACGAAAGCTTGAGCATCTTCCTACCCATCATCAATTTCAGCATGATTTTCGATCCATTGATGCTAGATTCCTGTTCAAATGAATGTTCTATCAACCGTAATAGTGATGATTAAATCAGATTTGTCACAACATGTAGTACACAATGGTATAACAGAAATTTCCTTTCTTGCAGCAAAAAAGAAAAAAAGAAAAAAATTTACATGGTTTTAAAGGTCAAAGTTGTTCCAAGTAAAATCACCAAATTTGAGCAAACAGCACCATACCTCAACATCACATTGCCATAGGTTTCTTGATGTTAAAAAATGCTGTAAAATTCGATCAAATTAGTTAATCACAAAGCATAAGATATCAACATGAATAAGTCCATATGCACAATCTTGTAGATTGTGCCAATGTAGACATACAATAATAACAACAAAATCATAAAATTTGAATTATTTGGAGTCGACTACAGTGATTTAAAAAGCGTTAGGCATCAAAAGACGTTAAGGAACAAAAACGCCCGAGGCGCTAGGCGCTCACCCGAGCGAAGCGAGGTGCTAAAATATAAAAATATATAATATAATTAATAAATATAATTATTTAAAATTTTAAATAAAAATATACTATTAAATTAAGAAAATTAATAGTATTAAAATCAAAATAATATATTATTAATCCTAGGGTGCTGAGATGGCTGACGTTTTGGGCTGCTGCTACGGCTTACAGAAAACAAGCCGTGGCACGCGAAAACGGAGCCATTTTGGGGCATTTCGACCCGGTGTGACGAGCAATCGCACTGCAGCATTGCAACCTATTCGAATATGCATTTTTACAAGAAAAAACATACAAAACCAAGGTAAAACAGACTGTCATGACTCTATACAAGCATGCAAAAGTGACGAACGGTTCGTTGAACGAAGTTGTTACGATTGCGCGACCGTTCGTGACAAACCATAGACCATCAAGGGTATCCCATGTTAAAAGGAGTTTGTCTTACCTCACTAATCTGATTAGAGAATGTCTCCAAATCCTCATTGACAATGGTGCAAGTATTAAGGTTTAGACTGATCCTGGCTTTTTTTTTTTCAACATAAATTTTGTTGAGAACATGAATACTGTTGTTGATCTTATGTCTGATGGATCTTGGAATTTAACTAAGCCGCAAGAGCTCTTTTAATATTCATGTGTCGTCCTCCCGCTATAATGATGCTTGAGTTTGAAGCCTGTCCCCACAAGGTTCCCTAACAGCCGCAATGCTTTTAGATTTCTCAAAGACAGCAAATAGTATACTAGCGATCCATAGAGTGGTTGAAACATTGCATGACAACTTGTGGTAGCCCCAAAAGTCAAAATCTTTACTTGGAAGCTTCTTTGAAACCGACCACCCACTTCAGACTACTTCTCCTCTACTTTTGTAGTCTCGGTTGATTAATATAGCTACTTATCTTTTAGAGAGAGAGAGAGAACTGATAAGTTGAATTGTAATGATAAAAGTACACACTAAATGGTTGAATACAATATCTTATTTATACATATGGGAAAAGAGGATTTCTCTCAATTGTCCAACGAGATTTTCTCGTGCAGTTGAGTAAATCTTAACTATTATCATGCCCCCGCAAGATTGAGCTCCTGTCAAGGATGCTGATCTTGGACTGATGCAATGAAAATAGTTTGCAGGTGAGAGGCTTCGTGAGTGAATCTACTAGTTAATCAGTCGTATGTACGTGAGAAACACGTAGTTAATGTCTACCAACTTGATCTCGCATGAAGTGGAAGTCGATGACAATGTGTTTTATTCGTGAGTGGAACACTGAATTGGCACATAGGTAGATAGCTCCAATATTATCACAATATATTGTAAGAGGAAAGGTAGAGTTGACATTAAGTTCCTTGAGCAGATTTGTGACCCAATTGAGTTCAGCAGCAGTAGTGAAAATAGCACGGTATTCAGCTTCAGTCATAGATTGTGCGATTGTCTTTTGCTTCTTAGAAGTCTAACTGATTGGATTAGCTCCAAAGAAAACAATATACCCTAACGTAGATGTTCTATCATCAAAGTTTCCTACCTAATCAGCATCAACAAAGGCATGGAGATGAAACAAGGCGTTTTTGGGGAGAAAGAAGCCATGATTGAGGATCCCCTTAAGATACCGCAAAATTCATTTGATCATAGACCAATGCGTAATAGATGGTCGATGCATGAATTGTGATAATTTATTGACTGCAAATGAGATATTTGGACGGGTGAGAGCCAAGTACTATAAGGAGCCAAGTACCTATCGATATTGAGTAAAGTTCGTAACAGGACTTCCATCACATAATTTAAGTGATTCATTAATAGAGAGGGGAGTTGTAGACTCTTTTGCATCATGTATATTTATCTTTGATAATAAGTCTTGAATATACTTTCTTTGTGATAGGAGGAGATATGAAGATGTGAATGTTGCTTCTACTCCCAAAAAGTAACTCAAGGTTCCTAGATCTTTGAGGCAGAATCGATCGGCTAGTTGCTTTAGAAATGCTTGGATCTTTAGAGGATCATTATCTATGACAATAATATCATCCACATACACTAGAAGATATATTATGTTTCTATTTTATTGTCGTAGGAATAACGAGGTATCAGACTTGGAGTTGATGAAGCCCGTTGATGTCAAAAACGAGCCAAGTTCAGTATACCAAGCTCTTGGAGCTTGATGAAGTTCATAAATAGCTTTTTGTAGTTTGCAGACATGCCTCGAATATTGTGGATGAACGAAGCCAGGAGGTTGCTGCATGAAGACATCTTCAGTTAGAGTCCATTGTAAAAATGCATTGTTAACATCTAGTTGTCGTACGTGCCAGCCTTTAAATATAAAAATATATAATATAATTAATAAATATAATTATTTAAAATTTTAAATAAAAATATACTATTAAATTAAGAAAATTAATAGTATTAAAATCAAAATAATATATTATTAATCCTAGGGTGCTGAGATGGCTGACGTTTTGGGCTGCTGCTACGGCTTACAGAAAACAAGCCGTGGCACGCGAAAACGGAGCCATTTTGGGGCATTTCGACCCGGTGTGACGAGCAATCGCACTGCAGCATTGCAACCTATTCGAATATGCATTTTTACAAGAAAAAACATACAAAACCAAGGTAAAACAGACTGTCATGACTCTATACAAGCATGCAAAAGTGACGAACGGTTCGTTGAACGAAGTTGTTACGATTGCGCGACCGTTCGTGACAAACCATAGACCATCAAGGGTATCCCATGTTAAAAGGAGTTTGTCTTACCTCACTAATCTGATTAGAGAATGTCTCCAAATCCTCATTGACAATGGTGCAAGTATTAAGGTTTAGACTGATCCTGGCTTTTTTTTTTTCAACATAAATTTTGTTGAGAACATGAATACTGTTGTTGATCTTATGTCTGATGGATCTTGGAATTTAACTAAGCCGCAAGAGCTCTTTTAATATTCATGTGTCGTCCTCCCGCTATAATGATGCTTGAGTTTGAAGCCTGTCCCCACAAGGTTCCCTAACAGCCGCAATGCTTTTAGATTTCTCAAAGACAGCAAATAGTATACTAGCGATCCATAGAGTGGTTGAAACATTGCATGACAACTTGTGGTAGCCCCAAAAGTCAAAATCTTTACTTGGAAGCTTCTTTGAAACCGACCACCCACTTCAGACTACTTCTCCTCTACTTTTGTAGTCTCGGTTGATTAATATAGCTACTTATCTTTTAGAGAGAGAGAGAGAACTGATAAGTTGAATTGTAATGATAAAAGTACACACTAAATGGTTGAATACAATATCTTATTTATACATATGGGAAAAGAGGATTTCTCTCAATTGTCCAACGAGATTTTCTCGTGCAGTTGAGTAAATCTTAACTATTATCATGCCCCCGCAAGATTGAGCTCCTGTCAAGGATGCTGATCTTGGACTGATGCAATGAAAATAGTTTGCAGGTGAGAGGCTTCGTGAGTGAATCTACTAGTTAATCAGTCGTATGTACGTGAGAAACACGTAGTTAATGTCTACCAACTTGATCTCGCATGAAGTGGAAGTCGATGACAATGTGTTTTATTCGTGAGTGGAACACTGAATTGGCACATAGGTAGATAGCTCCAATATTATCACAATATATTGTAAGAGGAAAGGTAGAGTTGACATTAAGTTCCTTGAGCAGATTTGTGACCCAATTGAGTTCAGCAGCAGTAGTGAAAATAGCACGGTATTCAGCTTCAGTCATAGATTGTGCGATTGTCTTTTGCTTCTTAGAAGTCTAACTGATTGGATTAGCTCCAAAGAAAACAATATACCCTAACGTAGATGTTCTATCATCAAAGTTTCCTACCTAATCAGCATCAACAAAGGCATGGAGATGAAACAAGGCGTTTTTGGGGAGAAAGAAGCCATGATTGAGGATCCCCTTAAGATACCGCAAAATTCATTTGATCATAGACCAATGCGTAATAGATGGTCGATGCATGAATTGTGATAATTTATTGACTGCAAATGAGATATTTGGACGGGTGAGAGCCAAGTACTATAAGGAGCCAAGTACCTATCGATATTGAGTAAAGTTCGTAACAGGACTTCCATCACATAATTTAAGTGATTCATTAATAGAGAGGGGAGTTGTAGACTCTTTTGCATCATGTATATTTATCTTTGATAATAAGTCTTGAATATACTTTCTTTGTGATAGGAGGAGATATGAAGATGTGAATGTTGCTTCTACTCCCAAAAAGTAACTCAAGGTTCCTAGATCTTTGAGGCAGAATCGATCGGCTAGTTGCTTTAGAAATGCTTGGATCTTTAGAGGATCATTATCTATGACAATAATATCATCCACATACACTAGAAGATATATTATGTTTCTATTTTATTGTCGTAGGAATAACGAGGTATCAGACTTGGAGTTGATGAAGCCCGTTGATGTCAAAAACGAGCCAAGTTCAGTATACCAAGCTCTTGGAGCTTGATGAAGTTCATAAATAGCTTTTTGTAGTTTGCAGACATGCCTCGAATATTGTGGATGAACGAAGCCAGGAGGTTGCTGCATGAAGACATCTTCAGTTAGAGTCCATTGTAAAAATGCATTGTTAACATCTAGTTGTCGTACGTGCCAGCCTTTTAAGATGGCCAAACTCATGATAAGCCAGATTGTTATGGGTTTAATAATGGGACTGAATATTTCTGTAAAGCCAACACTAAGTCGTTGATGAAACACTTTGACTACTAGACATGCTTTATATCTAGCAATGGATCCATTTGGGTTCCGCTTAATTCAAAAGACTCATTTACACCCGATAATGTTTTGTGTGTAATGAAATGATACTAGGGTCCATATAGAGTTATGGAAGAGAGCATCATATTCTTCACACATGGCTTTATGCTAGTGAGGAGATTTTTTAACTGAAGTAATTATGGTGGGTTCACTAGCCTTAGGGGAAGAGTTCGTTATAGCATGTAGGTCAAGGACTTGACGTGGTTTAAAAATACCACTTTTGGAGCGTGTTATCATTGGATGTCTAGGGGCTATGGAAGTGATAGGTTGTGTTGTTGGTATAGCTAGCGATGAGTCACTAACACCGATCGGGCCAGTCTGCGGCACTTCAATATCACAAGGTCTAGGAGAAAATAAAGTCAATGGCGATGTTACCGAGGGTATTGCTTCACCAATAGGGGAAACCTGCGAAGTAGGGAGTGGAGGAATAATGGAGGGAGTGAGGAGTTGTTGAACTAGAGGAGTGTGCTAATCCTAAGGGTAAGGATTGGACGGTGTTGTGGGAGGTTCGTGTGACGGGATCGGAGAGATACTCCAGTGATGTATGTTTGTTGGAGTAGCTTGCATGGTAGGATGCTTATGATTTTGAAAAGGAAAAAAAGACTCCACAAAAATAACGTGACGTGATATAAAAGATTTTTGAGTTTGGGATTCGTAGCATCGGAAAGTGTTATGTTCAAGAGAGTATCTTATAAAAATGCTAGGCTTAGATCGAAGTGTTAGCTTATGTGAGGCATAAGGACGTAGCCATGGATAATATAGATAACCAAAGACTTTGAGTTTTTGGAGGTTTGGAAGCTTGTAGAATAGTTTTTCAAATAGTGACTAGTATTGGAGGACTAAAGTGAGCATACGATTAATGAGATAGACTACAATTTGAAAGATTGTTAACCAAAAAGTTGGTGGCATGGATGCTTGATATAGAAGTGTGAGACCGGTTTCAATTATATATTGATGCTTGCGTTCGACATGATATAGAAGTGTGAGACCGGTTTCAATTATATGTTAGATGCTTGCGTTCGACAGAACCAACTAATTAGGGAGCATGGGGGGGTGACTTGAAGTCTTGTATATCACAAGCTGTGAGGCAGGATGTGATGGCTTGATATTTGCCTCCGCCATCAGAGTAAACTGATCTAATGGAAGACTGAAAGAAATTCTCGACCAACATTTTAAAGTTGGTAAAGTTTGTTGAAACTTCATATTTATGGTGGAGAGGATATAACCGTATGTACTTAATAAAATAGTATACAAAAATGATATAAAATCTGAACTTGTCAAAAGAAGGGGTTGGGATGGGGCCCCAAACATCGGTATAAATAATTTCAAACGGTTTAGAGCAAAATATGGAGGATGTTCCAAAATGTAGTCTATGACTTTTATTGCTATGACAAGCATCACAATGAGTTATAATGCTACTGGTATTAAAGGTAGAAAGAGAATAACGAGAAAGTAATTTTTGTTGGATAAAGGACGAGGGGTGACCAAGATGTCGATGCCATATATCAACTAGAGCTGTAACTGAAGAGTGAACAGTGGGTTAGGTTATTTGCGAAGCTAACAATCACTTATAAATGTTGTTTTTGTTTTGGCCTTGGACTAAGGATGCCTCCGTGCTCAAATCCTTGACAATAAAAAACTCATGAAAGAATTCAATTGATGTATTATTTTGTTTGCAGAATTGAGAAACGAAAATAAGGTTTCATTTAATGTGAGATACACACAAAACATCATCGAGTGTAAAGGTTATGGTAAGTGAATTAAGCGTTATGAAACCAGTATGAGTAACACGAATTCCTTTACTATTACCGATGATGATATCTTCATTTTTGCCATAATTGTTGCGAATAGACAAGTTCTGAAGATCGGAGTGTTGCGAAATCTGGAGGTGATATCACATGCACAACGGAAGAACAAAAAACAAAAACCCCAAATTTCCTAAAAAGGTATTCATCATCGTGCGAAGATTGGTGCGTAAAAACCTGCAAAACTTAAATCCATGTGTGAGATAGTGTTTTACCTAGGGAGATCGTATATTCTTGAATTCCTGAATATCTGTGGGATTGGACGAAGGAGTTTAAGTGTCCTCTTTAGCGGATTCACATAGTAGGGTTACGACAATGCTCCTTAAATCACTGTCCAAATCTCCATACCTATTATCTGAGGAGGAGAAAGGGAGAAGAGAATAGGAGGTGAAAACCAGGAAGCCCTAACCTATAGGCCTTTAGTTCCCTCCTATTTATAGAGGTCCCCAATTAACTTAGCCCTAATGGATCTTGCCATATTGGATATTGGATCTCCATCCAATTACCCAAGCCTCTTAGATTAGTTGGTCTCTACTTAATAACCTCTTATTAGCTCTTATTGGATTTCATATATGGGATCCAATAATTCAGGGGCTTATTGGATATCTAATAAGATAAAGGCTCTGGCGGATATCTTATATCTGAACATCTACTCGTCGGAACACCTACCATATGTGTGTGACCCTCTATGCCCAATATCGAGTTGGTCATGAGTCATACTTGTCAAAACTCCTTCTAACTCAGTAAATTATTATCTCCATAATAATTCACTCAACTCATCGACTGCGAACGTACTATGCCACTACGCTGTAGTCCCTAAATAATATAGGGAAATCCAACCCTTTAGATCTATTTGTCCTTAGTTACTGTGTACCTATAGTTCCTCATCCATCTAATATCCTAGAGACCGTATACCAGGCATGGTGCTATTAGGCCTATACGGTTTCTCATCGAGTCTTGCTCTAATCGGATTCTCCAAGAGAACTCTTTCTCTCTTAATTCGAATGACATTGGCCAAGGATTTGTCTGAACAAGAACACATGGGATATTCCTCTTATGATACCGAGGGTGGATAATCCTCTATCGACACTCAATAGCCCTTGTAATGTTGGCTGCCACTCCTAATGACCAATTGTACTAGATCTGAAACTTTCAAACATATAAGCCTGGTATTAAATAGCAGAGTACTCATACAAGACATCCTTAGTGTCTCAAGTCTAAGGACCAGGTACAGTATTGGGACGATGGAATCGTTGTTTAATAATGAGGTATCATCAATCATCCAGCATTCCGTAAGCGGATCAATCAGTGAACTCATTCTTCAATGAGCACTTGCACTGTATTCCTAGTGTTCCCACACGAACAACTATGAGATCAACCGTCTCCATCATATAGATGGATATAATATATCACTTTGTCCGATTATCTCGATGTCCCTCTCGAGTAACCTATGACCATGATTATTTATGGTAGTGCTTAAAGGTGAATCGGTCTCATTATCGTGGCCAAACCTTTGTTGACACTCTTATTGTATTGGTTGCTCTTCCTCTTAGATTTTTTACTGACTTGAATTGTGATGGTTGGTCTGAGCAACTTATCCTCATGCTTTAAATGCATATCATAATCAGTCAGCTTGTCATAGAGTTCTTCGAATGATATTGGTGAGTCGCATGCGCGAATTGCTACTGTCAGTTCCTTGTACTCGTCTCCAAGACCATTGAAGGTATGAACTAAGACTTCTTCATCACTAAGCAAATGACCTATCAAAGCCAAATCATCGATGATAACTTTGATATGTTCTAGATAATCAACAATAGTACTTCTCTCTTATTTCATTTTCATTAGAATGGATAGAAGACCGAGCATGCGAGTACGCGAGCGATTTGCCAAGATGATTTGCAACTTGTACCAAGCTTCTACAACGGTCGTATACGAAGATATCAGTGGGGTGACGAACCTAGCGATAGAGGCTTGAATAGCTTGGAGGATGAGACGACCTTGGCGTAGCCATAGTTTGTGAGCTGGATTTAGTGTCGGATTGGGGTCTCCTGAGATGTTGATCATTGTTGGTGGACAACTAAGAGAGTCATCGATATAGTCTAGTAAATCATAGCCAAATAGGAGATTAGAAAATTATCAAAGACGCAGCGAAGCTGCACTCGCCTCGGTGCAACTTCGCCAAAGGCCACGCTTGGGATGCTATTGCAAAGCAGATGGGGCCCAGCGAGCGTTTGACAAGGATGGCGGCCTCCTGGTGGGAAGGGTTTCTCGCTGATGAAGAGGAGAGTCGACTGCACTCGATGCACATTGCAGTTGTGATTTAGTTGAAGTCCATCAGCTCCATCTTTGGAACACTATAAACGACTGAGAGGATCATCGCAGTTGACGACATTGTACACCTCCAATGATGAAAGGGCCTAGGAGGAGGTATTGGGCGCACTGCCTTCTGTTGTGCAACCTAGTGACAAAAAACTCAGGTCAGCCCATGGCCAATGGATGGCAGTCGCAGTAGTAGGATGCAGCAGCAACAACAATCGGACTGATTGGATCTGTTGTGCTACATTGATGGCTATAGATCTATGAGCAATGTTGTGAGCAATGCTATATATTCCCGAAAGAGGGAGAGGGAGAAGCAATCACCGAGCATTGTTTGGATCTGATCAGAAGATCGTTGCCAAGAGTGTTTGTTGTTCCCCGAGTAGAAAGGATGATCTTCGTTTTCGGTGCAAGCGCAAGCAGTGTGATATTGCTGCATTGTGAGGGGGTGGTGATGTTGCTGCTTCAGCGACGGCTGTTGCTTCAAATCAACAAGGAAGCTGCATTATCGTTGCTGCAGCAATAATAATAGCGATAGGTGAGATGAGGAAGTTGTGATGTGTAGATCAGCTTAGCTCTCGATTACACAGGAGTTGTTGACGGGCATCTCGTTAATCAGGTTGGCGTGGGTGACGAAGATAGAAGGCCGCAGAGCAACGACATATGTGACCAAAGAGGTACGGGAGCAGCCTGGCGAGATGTGGCTAAGGGAGCTCTGTTGTGGAAGAACATACATCAACCTGGATGACGCCGTAGTGAGGAGATGGAGATGTCACGCAGGTTCTTCCTCGGGAGGTGGCAGAGCTCGGCGTCGTAATGAGGAGATGTCACGCAGGTTCTTCCTCGGGAGGTGGTAGAGCTCAATGAGGAGCGATTGCTGTCGTCGGCCAATGAGAAGGGAGTTTGCTCTAGGGAAGAGGCTCTGAGCCTAATGATGGATTTGATGGTGGCTCCGGAGTTGAATTCGTTGGAGGAAGGAGCAGCGGTCAGTAAGGAAGGAAGGATAAACCTTGCTCTAAGGCGAGTGGCTCTAATACCATGATAAGTTGAATTGTAACGATAAAAGCACACATTAAATGGTTGAATACAATGTCTTATTTATATATGTGGGAAGAGAGAATTTTCCTCAACTGTCCAGTGAGATTTCCTCGTACAGTTGAGGAAATCTTAACTGCTATCGAGAACTAGTAAATATTAACAAAGGGGTGGAAGACGATAAAAATTTGGTCAGACATTTCATCAAACACCTAAAAGGCAACACATTCATCTTATTAGCAGCAAATGGACAACAAACTATGTAGCCTAAGAAAAAGAAAGAAAAAAGCAGAATCCATACTTAAGCGTCATTTCACTTTCTTCTTGCAAGTAAATAAAACAAATATGCAAGGATAACAGAAAAATCCAAGCTTTGTCACCTTGGCGTGGTTCCAAGTGTTGGAGACGGAGAGGGGGCCATGGTCCTTGACGATCTGGTAGAGGCTGTGAGAGATTGCGGTGGCTTCCTCCCTCGGCACCTTCGGATTTATACGGCGGATGTCAGGGCTATGCTTCCTCAAGAAGCACCGCACCAACGCTCAACCGGCAACCGCAGCAGCTCCGCCGCGAAAGAACAGCACGCCCAACCCTCCTGTAGCTCATCCACCCTCGTGTCAGCGTGTCAACGCGACGCAAGCACGCAGCAATGACACAGCCAATTGGCCCATATAGTATATGGGCCTTTGATGGGCTACTATTGCATTACGTACGGAACAGTCTCAACCCATAACGGATGAGAACATTCTTTAGCTGACTACAGTCAACAGCATTTTTGTAATCAACATGGGATCATCAACTTAACGTAAATATGTAGAATTTCTATGCCAACTAGCGAATCATCACCATCACTATCTTTTTCTTTTTATGGATTAATACATGTGAAATATCCACTTAAGACGGAGCTATATGTACTCCACCATGGTCTCGGAAGTGTCAAGATTTGAGTTTGTGGCATTTGCTTTGGAGAGAATTGAAGAAAGCATCCAACCTTATAAGCACAACTAAGCTTGCAGAACTTCATCTACTCCTTGTACGATGAAGTCTTTCTCTTCAATACTCTGCGTCTTTTCATTTCAACCTTTGTTAAAGAACAGCAGGTGATCAGCATTTCTGGCTATCTTCAATACACTCTCTCTGCAAGTCTTCGAGCACACTAACTCCCCATATTAATGATTTGGTGACTTGGTAGATAGCCAGAAATCTACTCCCACTCGATGGCTTTAAATGCCATGTTCCAGTGTTATTGCAGCGAACCCAAAGTCTACAGACAAACACTGGTTGGTTCCGCTGTTGGCACCACCCTAAAGAAGGACAATAAATGAAGTGCAGTGCTGCTGCTACAAGAGTCACATGCTACATTTACTGTGTTGGGGCACCAGTATCCTAATGGCTCAGTAGCTGGAGTGCAGCTATCTACTAGGTCTAAGTGACCATACTTAGCACTTTGCTGGCGTATCAATCTTCAATCCCTTCACCAAATCTATTGTCAAGATTATATGGTGCCCAGCTCAGCCATCCGTGATCATTCTTCATCCCACCACCCAACACCAGATTTACTACACTTGCAGCATTTATGTCGATGAAATGAATGCTCATCCCACTGCTGCATCCCAATACTCATCACTTGACTGCCAACTTTGAATAACCATTTTCAATGTCGCTTCTGCTTCTGTTCTCAATGAGTATTCCATCACTGTGGGCGGTAAGAATTCGGTTTATCTCGTTACCGTGCACTCCGCTGGAAGCCTGTTTTGTGTTGGGGAAAGGAAGTGAAAGCTGGAGAAAGAAGAGGAGAAATGGAAGCATAGTTTGTCATAAACATGTTGAATGATTCAGAAAATGTTTGCAAGAATAATCACACAACACAGGTCGTGTCATTTATCAGTGTTTCGTTGCTGCTTCTATTACAGATATATCATAGCAAGCCATGAAGACCTTCCTTTTTCTCTTGGCATGAATCTGGTGCAACACAAGAAAGGTGGACTGCCGAATCATTTCTTGGAGTATACGCATTGCTATTGAAGGGAAAAATTTTCTTGTCTAGTCTACTTGTTCTACGAAGCTTTAAGCACAGCTGCATCCAGTTCTCGGACTATTTCTCTTCTTCTGTGGAGATTGTGATGTCCATCGTGTAGGTGAAAATGTCTTATTTTGACTTGTGGGTTTCTTCAAGTTTGTAACAATTTTTTGCTACACAAATTATATGTCTCGAGAGAGAGTCTGATAACTTACCCTAAAGAGGTTATGATTTCAGAAATAAACAAGCTTATGGTGTTAACAACAACATATGCTTCCTTAAAGCATTAAGGAGACATAAAAGTTCACTTTATGAGGACCCAACATCTAACTCTATAAAATAGGCAAAGATAATTAAATTACATAATTATGTGTATGTTATTCTTTATGTTTGTACTTTTAATTCTCTTGATGATTCTTTTGGTATCAAGATGTTCTGTTCCATGTTGTCAAATTCAATTCGTTCCATCAAACCACTGATCAAGTACAACAAGTGGGTGGACTAAGAAAGAGATTGTTGTCATACCTCTTTAATGACATTGTGACCAATATATATATCCCATGAACACAAGGGATTGTTTGCTAAGCGACTTTCTCCTCTTAGCTAAAAGAACTTACATAATCATTATCAAATTGGTGTTTAGTTGAAAGCTATATTCTTCCCCATTCCATTTGCATGAATGACATAACAAGTTAAGGTGTGTGAGCCACACACCAATTTCTCGAGCAGGCTAATGAAACAAAAGGAAAGCATTTTGATTTTGGTTTTTTTTTTTTACGATGTTGTCGAGGTGGCATTTGTCTATTGGCTTTCAAGTTTGCACCGTGTGCGTGAACCACACACACCTGAGCCGTCTCTATTCCAATTCGGACCATTACTTCGCCAACCGGCCAACCGCGTCGCCTTCAATGCCATCTCTCTTTTTAAGTGGCGAGGCGCGCATCGCTGGCTTCACTTGCAGCTGCAGTCCGCTGCTATAAATAGCCTCTCCTTCGAGTGTTCCAGCTTGTAGTGGCAGCCTCGAGAAACAACGATGGGGAGGAGTGGGGTTGGCAGAGCGCCGCTTGCGCTGCTGCTCTGCTTCAGCTGTATTGTTGCGAGTGCTTTTGGGAGGGAAGTGGGGGGCGAGAAGGGCCAGGAGAAGGTCTTGTGGCCGACCAAAGGTGGCGGCTTCTTCCCCGGGTTCGGGAGGGGTATTGGCCTCGGCGGCGGATATGGTGGGGGTGGACTCGGTGGTGGGAGTGGGCTTGGTGGCGGAGGGGGCTTGGGCGGTGGTGGACTTGGTGGTGGTAATGGCCTTGGAGGTGGCAGCGGTCTTGGTGGTGGTGGTGGCCTTGGAGGTGGCAGCGGTCTTGGTGGTGGTGGTGGTGGTGGCCTTGGAGGTGGCGGAGGTCTCGGTGGTGGCCATGGTGGTGGTCTTGGGGGTGGCGGCGGTCTCGGTGGTGGCCATGGTGGTGGTCTTGGGGGTGGCGGCGGTCTCGGTGGTGGCCATGGTGGTGGCCTTGGGGGTGGTGGCGGTCTCGGTGGTGGCCATGGTGGTGGCCTTGGGGGGGGTGGCGGTCTCGGGGGG
>LVTN01000349.1:92638-117966 GCA_001649415.1 Musa itinerans
GGTTGCGGTGGTGGCCGTGGTGGTGGCCTTGGTGGTGGTGGCGGTCTCGGTGGTGGCCATGGTGGTGGACTTGGAGGTGGCGGCGGTCTTGGTGGTGGTGGACTTGGAGGTGGAGGTGGTCTTGGTGGCGGTGGTGGACTCGGCGGTGGCCTTGGAAAAGGTGGTGGTGCCGGTGGCGGTTTTGGTGGAGGAATTGGTAAAGGTGGTGGTGCCGGTGGCGGTTTTGGCACGGGTGGCGGGCTTGGTGGTGGAATTGGGAAGGGTGGCGGGTTTGGTGGCGGTTTTGGAAAGGGTGGCGGGCTTGGTGGCGGAATTGGGAAGGGTGGCGGGTTTGGTGGCGGTTTTGGAAAGGGTGGCGGGCTTGGTGGTGGAATTAGTAAGGGTGGCGGGTTTGGTGGTGGTTTCGGCATGGGTGGTGGTGCTGGTGGTGGGTATGGGAAAGGTGGGGGACTCGGGGGAGGACTAGGAGGGGGAGGGGGTGGTGGCGGAGGGTTTGGAGGAGGAGGTGGCGGCGGGTTTGGCGGTGGTGGTCACTGAGTGAAGCATTAGCACGTTGCATGGTCACCTTACATATGTAGTCTTACAGTCACGTACTGAGTTACGTTGCTGTTAGTTGTGAAGCTTCTGTCCTTCGTATGTTTCTGAGACAATTTGCCAATGTTTGTTGCTTGTCTTGGATCGGAGCTGACGTACTGTTTGTTATTATTGTCATAAATCAAATAAATAGTTTCATGTATATTAATTGTAGGATGGCCTTATCTGGGAGGATCATATGCCTCAACAACATTAGTCATTGGAGATGTGTGAGAACAGGTGTGATGAACGGTTGATCTACCGGTTGGAGTCTTTTGAATCCAGATGTACCGACGATCGCTTTGAGATTTGTTCCCGATTTCGATGAACGATGAGGATCGTCCATTAGACATCCGTCGCAAAATCCACGTCACTTCCAGATATTCGTTTCTGGCACCGAACCGAAAAGACGGCCACAATCGAGGCGCTGCCGGCGTTCTCCCTCCCTCCCTCCCTCCCCGTTCCAGCGTCGAACGCGACGGCGTCGGCCGTCAGAACCCTTGATGACGCATCCACCTCGCCGTTTTGAGTGCTGCGTTTGCTTTGTGAGTGACATCCTCTCGTTCTCCCATCGTGGCAAGATGGACTCTTATGCTCGTCTTTAGATTTAATTGCCCCTTGTGTTATTTCGAAAAACCTTTCGGAGTTCCGAACAATTTATTGCTATGTGAATCACTGCTCTCTGGGTTTTGTATCGTACCGCATCCCAAAGAGCAAAGCAAGTTTGGGATTTTTTTGGCTTCGTGGTGAGCCGATGCGAGGAATCAAAGATCCACGAGGTTGGATTGATTCTCTCATAATGAATTGATCCATCGTGGATGAGTACTAAACAATCCTTATGATCTTTTCAAGTTACGTTGATGTGTAGGATAAAATCGGACCAAGTAATTGGCTTTGGTTGATTTTTCTTTCATGACTTGGTTTTCTTCCCTTAGGTAGTAATTGTTTTGTAGTGCCTTGGGGAGGAGTTCTTGAGATTTCTCTAGATACCTTCAAGGAAGCATTTCTGGATGACAGTTTGTCAAATGAGTTATTTGGGGAATTGCATTATTCTGGATAGAAAGAAATAAATGGTTGGTTTGCCTCAAGCCAAATTTTTTTAAATGATGGAAATATTTTCGCAAGTTGTTCTAAAAGAATGGTGTTCTAAAGTTCGAAGCCAAGTTGTTCAGCGGAGACTTGTATACTTCTCAATATTAGGGAAGATGAAGAGAGGCAAAGAACAAACAGAGAGCCAATAGAATATGGTCACGTGAAATGTATAGCATTCTCGTTGATCTTGAGGGTTACATCCTGAGGTTATAATGCCATGCATTATCGAAGTTGAGCGCAATGCATGGTGGACATCTAACTCAATATAAAGAAATCATCTACACTTTCTTGTTTGAATTTCCATATCTAGGAGCAGAAATGAAGTGCTAAACAAACTTGTCCTCATAGGTTATTATATTCCTGTGTGATATTAACTTATCTTTAGAAGTTTGGTTTTTTCGATGTCGATGATAAGCTACTGACAGTTAGAACTATCTGAGCTTTTGTTTAGAAAACAAACTTGGGCAATGATCCATTTTATTGATTGGGTCACAGGTCAATAGCTGAACCATTTGTTGGTCAACCATGATGTCGAAATTGACATGTCGTACATATAATAAAAACATTATGTTGAATAATTCAAATATTTGTAAGATTTTATCAATTATAAAGACATAATAGATACTTAATACATCATGTTAACATGTCGAACCGTGTGATGATGTCAGCAAACATTTGTAACTAATATAAAATAAAAGCTAGATTATCCAAGATATAAACTTTAAATTACGACCTGATTTATCTTCAGCTAGTACCCATGACAATAATGGATTAAATGGCACATGAAAATAACATAATGAGTGGCCATTTAAAATTGCATGAACAATGATATGGAAAAGAAAAAATATAGCTTCACTACATGGAAACAACAGGATGATCGATTAAGAATAGACTCTTAAATGCAAAGGTAGTGGAGAAAGCAAGGGAGTTGCAGTAGAGTATTGTGATTTTAGGGTCTATAAGATTTTCTGCCGATATATTTAACTCAAAATTTGGTATCACAAAATCATTATTGACTTCCTAGTATACTATGTTATACCTCCTCATTCAAGTGAATCATTGTTGGCGATATATTTAATTTATTGAGTTGGTCACATATCTCTTCAATCATCTCCCAGCTCAAACCATCCCTGCCTCTACATCAACTCATTGACCATTTTTCATATGTTTACAGGGCAATGTCTTGTTTTGCCCTTTAACATTCTGAACAAGACAGACCTTGGATGATAAGCCTGATTCTTTTTTTTTAATCTTTTTATTTTTCTGATTCACTAATTTTGGTTCCCATTAGAATTCTTGGTAAACCTAGCTGACTTTTATGAACATTTTTTCTGTTATTGTTCTTTTCCTTATGCAGAAATTTGTGGTCACTTTTTTGCATGTCATTCATTCCATGTTATTGTGAGAATTCACTAGATGATCGTTCATAGTAAGTGTTGTGTTCGATTTTGTACCCAGCTTTCTTCCTATTGATGACTCTTCTTTGCATATGTCAATTTTCTTTTGTATGTCTTTATTGTTATTCTTGACATTATCTGAAGGTCCTTTTGGTTTGTTGGCTCTTCGCAATTTGCAAAGCTTGATATTTGAGGATCTCCTCTACACTCCCATTGTTCTTGGTAGGGATTTCATCAGCAACATTCTTTAGTACATTTATGAAAATAATGGTGTCTTGTCTTCCTCTACTGCAGCATGTATATTTCTTGTTTTTAGTGCGTCAATATGGCCATGCATGGATTGGTAGCAACACATTGTGATATTTGTAGGTGGCCTTATGATCGTTTTCCTATTATTTGCCAATTACTCCATTTCTTGCCATTAAAACTTGAATATGTGGCCAACAAAAGGAGGGAAATGGAAGTTTTGTGTGAGTGCTTCTAAGTTGTAAATAATGTTGTCAAATTGTTACATTGATCTCTACATGTGTGATTTAATACTTTTCTGTATGGCATATCATATAGAGTAAGAAAAGCGTTTTCATGTATAATAACCTCAGTTAGCAGATCAGTTGGGATTGGAAAAACGTATCTCTGTTAAGAGTGAACTCTCAGCTTGCTTGCTTGTTTTACTCGGCAACATTTCTAAGACTGTTCTGTCAAATGTAAAGGCAGTGAGGATTGCAGTGAAAACCTCAGGAGTAGCAGAGTGGTTTCCAACACTTGAATATCGGGAAAACTGCTTTAAGAATCCCATAAGAAGGAACACATCTATGGATTATGTATCATGTTCTTTGTCACACGAAATGTTGTATCAGCTTGCAGTTCTTAATTGCAGACATGGTGAGTTCTCAAGTCGTGATTAGGCATGCAAGTTTTCACATGCAATGGCTGGCTTCTTGATTGAAATGACTAGTGTCTCTATCTTACCTCTTCTGGCTTAAACGGGAGCGCCTCTTCATTGTCAGGTTCGTCAAAAGCCGTCATCTTGACGACCTTCCAAATGTTTGATTGGATCTGCATCATTTCTTAAGGAAGCCCAATACAGACACCTGAATCCATCACCAGGTATGCTTGCTCTATCAATGCATTTCATATTTTGATGTCCAAGGGTATAGTGCACTTCCATATGTTGTAACCTTCTCCAAAATTCCTTTTTTAGGCTCAACTGCTTGTTAGTGTTCTTTTATGTACTTTAATTCGTTTGTCTTATTTACGTAATGAAATTATCTTTTGTGCAAACTTTACACTTGATCTGCTATAATTACATATCTAAAACTCTCTGGCATATTCAGTCAGCAGCAGCCACCCGACTATAAATTTGAGCTTGATGAGTAACATATTTATGCAAAAGAGGCATCCTGTTGGAAATTCCTCTACAAGATCGGGAAGCAATGTGAACCCATCGATAGTGATATGGGTCTTTCGTGGATCCCACCCAAGTCCGACCTGATATTTTTTGGTGTAGGTGAAGCTTATTTTGCTCATCGCAGAGAAGCTGGAACTGTAGCTGACATCATAAAAGGTGAAACCGGAGCAAACAGAGAAGAAACTTGATTCTGAGAACTCCTTGCAGGATTTGGGTTCAATGCTATCCGAGTGTCCCAGATTCTCTCCATGCATGTGAGTCCAAGGCAAACTGCTGTAGATTGCATTGAGCCATCAACATCAACGACTCTATCTCCCTCAAGGCCCTACTCGAAACCTAGCGGCAGCAGCAGACATGATTAGAGTGCTCAGTTCACAACCCTTATTCCTGTGGGCTATGCCTCTGTCCCCATGAGCAAAGTGCCAAGCTGATACCGCAGCAAGCTCCAAGATGAACACTTTGTACCGAGAGAAGGAAAAGGTCAATGAAATGAGAGCCACCCAGCCTCAACCACACTGCTGCACTTGGAGCTGTTCCAGTGTCCTCCGAAAGGACAACGTCTCATGAATGGTCTTTTGTTCTCATCCACGGAGCTACTGTTCCCTCTCTGACTTGTGAAAGGGACTTGGCCTTCGTCTCTCCCCTTCCCATGGGGTAGATGACCTCATTCACTCTCGGGAGTTCATCGGGAAGTGTTTCACTCGGAGATTCCACTGCTGCTTCTCAACGATCCATTTGAGTTCATCATGACCATATTCAGCAGGAATGTGATTGGAAATTGTGAAAGCTGGGGGAAGCCTGTTGATTGCAACATTGAGGTAAACAAGCTCTCATCTCTAATTGTCCATCAACCCGAGAGGTGAAATCATTCTACTGGTGTTAGAAAAATGAGGATGCTATTTACGTCTTGTCGATCGATGTTTTTTAGCGTCTCGGGAAACTGTGGAATATGTGCCTGCACTGTACTGCAAGCCGTAGTTCACGAGAACACCTTCGGTTCACATGCTTCCCACCTTCATTTCGGTCCCCTATTATCGAATACCTCCTGTTAAGATCTATTAAGTCAACCTTTTGTGCTTTAAATCTCTTCCTGTTTGAAGATGCAACACATTATTGTTAAGATTGTAGTTGTGTAAGATGATGTTGTTATAAAAATAATTCGAGGAACACAAATAATCTTCGACGAAAAATTATACTTGATTGATATAATATCTTTTAAAATGAGGAAAATGAGAAGCCTAATTTTTTATCCTTTATGTTTTTTCTGACTTTGTATCTCTGTCATATAAATAGCTATTCTTTATTATTTTTTATTCTAAAATCCTTATCCTCGTATTGGTATAGCAAACATTTCAACTCTCCTAATGCATGGTAATGGTTTTCTTTTAGATAAATAATGCAAACATAACTGTGACTAAAATATAATATATTAATCGGAGATTAATATTAAATTCTTGGTCAATGTATTAAGTCAGTAGGTAACAACACATGATTGTATATATATATATATATATATATAAATTATTTTTAGTTGTAATATATGTTGATTTGGCATCATGCTCAATAGCAGTCCCACTGTCAGCTAGCGAGAGAGCATATCATGGGAAGATGGTCCATCGCGTCAGATAGCAAGGCTCGGTGCCTCGCACTTGCTTTGCTGCTTTCCCATGGCGACAACGCTTCGGCATAATTCTATCTTGAAATGATGTGAGGTACGAAGGCCACCACCGAGTTGGACTTGGAAGAGGAATCATGCGGTGTGAGTCATCATGCCCATCATTTCCGAGCAAACCCCGGCGGACGCTACGTTGCTTTTGCCGTTGTGAGCGAAACAACGCTGCTTTCAACGTACGAGAGGCACGCAAGCGTTCAACCTGACGCACTGCACTGCACTGCACTGCATGCATCAACGCGCGGTTTTGTAGAACATCCACTGGTTGTGTTCAGTAAAGGCAGGGGAGAGATTTAAGAGCTTCGCATCCAAATAATAAACCTTTTGTTGTTGTTTTCTTTTCGATAAAGTCGACTTCCGAGTGCGTCTCGAATGATGATGTCAGAGGAACGAACGATTCGAGTTGAGACCTCGCAACAACAACTGTGTCGAGAGTGTACGAAACAAAAGTACTTAATTTAGTTTATATTCGAAGGATTTGATTGAGTTTTAAGTTCACAAAATGTAATTAGTTTGAAAAAAATTAAAAGTCAAGGTTGACGTTAATGAGGATCTTTTTTATAATATAACATTCGATTATTTTGTTGAGATTATAATTAATGTCCACAGTCATTAAGCATACCATCTAATGAAATACTAATTACATAACATCGATGTTGTGTGATTGATCATGTCGAGTTGAACTGATCTCTTATATGACATGTTGATATATTGATTTGGTATCGATAAAATCATTTAGTCTCATATTGATTGAGGAGTATTAATTACATAACTTCCTTATCCTTAGAAGCATTTTTTTGAAGCTCATATACTCGAAAAAGGATAAAATTAGTTCCTCGTGAGCTTACAGGTCGCATCAATGACCACCAAATTATCGCTTATCAAGTATCAATTAAATTAAAAAATATTGTTATCTTACAAATGAATGCTTTTAAGATATATGTGATTTATTGACTCATTTATGGAGAGTCTAAAACTTCTTCTTACTATATAAAAAAAATATTTTTTATATGACAATCAATAGTCAAGTATCTCTATGAGATCCATGACGATTTAGTCATTCAACATGATATAATTTTATTAAAAACATATATATAATATATATTTGATATAATTTAAAAAATAAAAAAATGATGAGAATTTGGACGGAGCATTTGTTTTATGGAATTACCTCAATTTTGTCAATACTGGATAATAAAAGCTTATAATAAGGCATAATGGAATTAATAATTTAAAACCAAAAATCGAAATTTAGGAATCTATCGTAATTAAAATGTGCCACATAGTTAAAATAAAATAAAATAAAAATAAAAAAACCATGTAATTTATCCCTGGAAACATCAAAATAATCATACGATCTAAAAGAAAGTGCCATTTTTGTACGGGTAAAGAATTTATGATTTGGAATCATAAGACGGTACGTCCGTCGCACTTTCTGCGTCGTCTTCGAGAGTTTCGGCCACTGAGAGCATGCAGTTGGATTCCTCGCCGATCAAATGCCACCTTCTCTCTTCCACAAGCGAGCGCCGAGGAAGCCGATTCGAGGAATTCAACTTAACTCCGTATGTTGGCGAGGCTACATTTCCGATGTGGAGTTGCAAGCTTTGAAGATACATAGGGATGTCCTCATTCCTCTCCCCTTTCCCAACAACTAAATCATTAAAAAATTCTATTTATCGATATGATTGATATTTTTAATTAATTATCATCCGATTCATGGAACCTAATTAAGTACCGAGTGATCTCACATATCCGGGCAGCTTGCTCCTTAGTCATTCGATATAAATACAAATCTTTTAAGTTTATGATGTGACATATGATGTGACATATGAGAAGCTGAATATAACTTAAGTATTTGAGTGAGCTCACTAGGTATGTCTGATACTAGTCGTGTAGGTAGCGTTTGATGTAAAAATTATTTTTTTCATCGTTCACATTAAAATAAAAAGTCTTTCGGATTCAATCATGAACCAAAACACTTTTCAAATTCTTACATCCAATCTCTTACTAATATAATGATAAAGAAGCGAAAAAAAAAAGGATTGCCAAGCATACCCTAAGAACTATTCCTATCCGTGATGCATAAGTCCTTCGATATTGATTTGGAAGAATCACGAAACAGCATTCATCTTGTAATTTATTTTGAAAATTCTAATTCTCGAGATGCAACACATTCCTAAAACAATTAGATAGGATGAGCACCGAACTTGCATCCACAACCAATGACTGACACTAACGTTGACCTTTCGTTTTTCCTTATGTCAAAAATAAATCGACTGTGATTAGAGGAATGCCTAAGTAGCAAAGATATACTTTATATTCTCCCGTGTGTATATTAAATCGTCATACATTATCGGGTCGATCTTTGATCTGATAAGGTTCAAGTCATCCAAATTAAGATCGAATTGGTTGTATATATTTTCACAGTTTGGCTGTATAAATATCGTTCCAAGAGAGAGAGAAAGAGAGAGAGAGAGAGAGAGAGAGAGAAATTGGTGAATCCAATGAACACTTCCACCTATCAAAGACCGCTGGGTGATGATTCTTAAATATCATCAAGTAAGCTAAATAAATAATGATCAAACTTAATCATTATTAGTTGCCAATTTCTATAGAATGTTATTGGATATTTTGACGAAAAGAATTTTCACTTTTTACTTTTTATATTCATTTTTGTTTACGGATGTCTTTATTTTATAATTGATTTTAAAAAAAAGCCCATGAATCAAACCCAATCAATTTTTGGATAGATTCTACCAGTGTAATTTAGTTCAATTTTGAGTATAATTGAGTCAATTTTCACCGAACCACTCATATTTTTAAAAAATGATTATAAAATAATTCTTAGATGATTAATATTTTTTTTATTAAAATACCTGATAATTAATTATCGAAATTTAGATTTTTTTTAACAGATATTGTCATCGACTATAACCTTATCAACTTGTAATAAACCAAATCAAACTTTTACAAAACCACTACGATATGGTTATAAGATAATTAGTATTTTCTTATTTTTAAAATTTATTATAATTAATTATCAAAATTAGAGTTTTTTTAATATATTTCATAATCGAGTATGATTTAGTTTAATTTCAAGTGTAACTTAATCAACTTTCACCAAGAATATTATGCACTTGTTCTAAACATATGCACTTGTTCCGATAATTAATCAAGGCATAGATTAATAAAAAATAACCATAATTCTAAATAATTAGAAAGAAAGAAGCGGAAGTGGTTCTAAACATATGCACTTGTTCCGATAGATTTTTGTTTTTTGTTTTTTTTTTTCATAGGGTCCTCTCGTTTCAATTAATCATATGACTCTCTCATGGAATCATTAATTAATTACAGTATTTTTAATAGATTGATAGTATTTTTAGTTTGACATTGTAACTCCATTCTAATTCATTATATTTTAATATAATGAAATAAAACACTATAATTCTATCCAAGAATATTATAATCACTCAATTGGATGGGTTTAACAAATTTAGAAAAAACTTAAATATTCAAAATAAAACTATAATACTTCAATTAATCCATATCGAAAATGAATAAAACTAAGATTGACTCATAAAGATCCGATGAATATATTATTATTAGTTTTAATTTAGGTATTATAGCCAATGATTTAGGTCTTAGTATTAGAACTATTATAGATAGAGTTGAATAATTTGACTACACCATATATTCATGACTTATAAAGATATGGTAAATATACTATTATTAACTTTAGTTTAAATATTATTATCAATAATAAGAATAAATAAAATTGATAAATCAATCAACTCGGATCGTAACAGAAACCAACAATTGGCCACATAAAAAATAAAAAAAAAGTGAAGAACATGTTTTGTTTTTTCAAAATTTGCAGCTATGTAAGCAATCCTCCCTGCAAATATATTCAACTTTACATACTGAAAATTTACTATAGGGATAAAAAACTTATCTAAAGAGACCTCATATGAAGAATCAAAGAATCAGTGGCTCTTGGGAGAAAAATAAATAGACTATAAGAGAAGAATGAGGATATTAGTGATGTTAAACTCTTTCACTCTTCTTAAACCGGATAATAAGACGAGAGGTTTCCATCACGGAGGGGATCGACAGCAAAACACACTGGCCACCTCCATATCCCACCAGCGATTCATCCCATTTCCCCCTGAAAGGAATCATAGTCTTGACCATAAAATATTTTAGCCTTTGTAGACATTATAGATCGTAGCTCTGCAGCGGAGGTGATGACATCATTAGCACGGCACAGGATGACAAACAGGCATTTCAATGGTAATGGATTAAAAGAAAAAAAAAATAATAGATATCTAATTAATCGTCTTTGAGCTCTATTTCTCTCTCTCTCCTATCAACATTATCTCTGCATGCTACTTAAAAGATGCTGCCGATATGAGAATCGCGGGCCATCATTTTTCTTAAATATCATAAAAAAGAATGTCGCTATTCGTCGCATTTATTGTCGAACGCGACCACACGTTAAACACACATCGAATGAACGATAGTGCTCGTAGAGATTAGAGGTCGGAGAATCCAATGACTTGAATGTCATTTCATACGTATCACCTCATCATACCGATGAAATATATAGTGGATGCAGTTTACGAGAACAACTATTGATCAGGATTAAGATAACTCAAATTTTACGATCGATGATAATTCAACCTCAACTAATCATGTCAAATATAAAAATCTCTCTTATTTTTTTTTTATTGATGTGGAATTATTCTTTTTACTCATCATTCAATCTCTCGTTACATAAATTTTTTACCTAATATCTCCCTATTTATGTGCGACTCTATCATCTTGGTATTTTATTTTTTTATCCTTAGATTTGATATCATATTAGAAATGGATAATAAATCTTATTTAAATTAGTCAATGTTAACACAGATCATATTAATATTAATTCAATCGAAACTAATATATGTTATTTATTTATTTATTTTATTTTTTACTGATAGAACTATTCTCACACAAAAAAAATATTACAGAAACAATGTTTTCAATTGATATATAATCCTCAAAGCTACAAGAATTATAAGTCACATGGTTAAAACTTGAAGATAAACAAAGTTTATTTATTTATTTTTTTCTTATTTATTTTAAAATACTAATTGTTTTTTTACACTAATTCTGATGTATATTTTATTTAGTATATAATATAAACATTGAAATTTACTTTGTTGAGAGGAATCATATGTATAAATAGGAGGAAGAATATATCAATAAACTTCATAAAACACCTATCTTCTATCTATCGGACATTACTTTGTTGCTTATGTTGTCGTTATAACTTAATGATAGCCTTATATACATACTAAAGATGTGAATTTTATATGGTGCTTTTGTTAATTTCATTGCTACATACTGAATCAGCAGCTGACATTAGCTCCTATCAAGTTAGATATCGTAAATATGTGTGACGCACGTATTATATATTAACCATATTATATATTAAGATGTGTCTAATGCCAATAGATTAGCATAAGAAAAATTATTATTTGATCATAGTTTATACATATCATTATGTTTTTTTTGCTTCTTGTGTTTTCAGAGTTCGTTTCAAACTTCTCTCTCTTTATTAATTATATATAACTTTAAGATAAGCAAGCATATAAGGCTGCAGTTTTATGTTTGATTACAAATACATTGAAAGCCAATGTTCTATTTTCAATATTAAATATATTAAGGTAGTTTACATCTTCAATTTTTTTGCATGAGGTCTGATACATCATATATACCAATGTTTTAGGTGTAATATTTATTGAATGCTATTTTGAACCTCTAATGTTTGGTTAATGGATTTGATATGTCACACCAAACTGAATGATTTTGATTTTTTTTGGTTTTGTTTTTCAAAAGAAATAATCTAAGTTTTTTTTTTTTTTTTTTTTGTAATTATAGAAGCATATTGGATGAAATTAACAGTTAATCTTTTGGAGATTGGACTTAAAATCTCATCAGACGTGTCGTGGCCTCATTATTCCTTCATCTACATTTGATCCGATGAGTTTTGATGCGTTCGAGTGAACCTAAAAATAAAAATAAAACCTACCAAATTATTAGTTTAATTCGGAGAGTATTATTCCCTATATATGTATTCAATTACACTCCAACACATCCTCTCCCACGAGACTTAGCCACATTGCAGTTCAAGTACTTCCCCCCTTCTCTCTCTCTCCCTCTCTCTCTCTCTATTAAATGTCTCCGCTCCGTCTGTAATCCATTAATCTCTGTTTCTCTCTCTCTCCTACTATTTCTTCTCTCAACTCCGCTTTCAAAACTCTTTCTTTTCCCCTCCTTTTTCTTCGGCCACTTTCAGCTCACTCGACTCCTTTTCCTCCTCTCGTTTCCGCACTTTTGATTCCTTCCATAGCCCTCTGGTCTTTCCACATTCGTCCCTCTCTGTTTCTCTTGTATGTGCTCGGCGTAGAGAAAGCGGGGGGAGGATTGAAGCAGAGGCGCCGGACATGGGCAAGTACATGCGGAAAGCCAAGGTCTCCGGCGAGGTCGCCGTCATGGAGGTCTCCCATCAGTCCACCCTCGGCGTCCGCACCCGCGCCCGGGCCCTCGCCGCCGCGGCCGCCCAGGACTCGTCCCGCACCTACCTCGAGCTACGGAGCCGCCGACTCGAGAAGCCCCTCCCGCCGTCTCCCGCGTGCAAGCCGTGCAAGGACGCCCCCAGGCCCAACCCTAGGGGGAGCTCGCAGAAGTCTGGCCCGGGTCCCAGGGCGAATTCGGGGTCAGTGGGGTCCGTCTCGACGAGCAGGTGCCCGGCGGCGGCCATCATGTTGGCGCCGGCTGATGCAGAGGTATCGTATGGTGAGAATATTCTGGATGCCGATGCGAGAGAGAGGTGGGTTCTGCTCGAATCATAGTAAAAATAGAACCTTTCTAGCTAAAAATCCGGGTTTTTGCTTTTGTTCTTCCACTCATGCTTTCTTTCGTCTGTTTTCTCTGCTTCTGTCGTCCCTCTTTCTTCCATCTCCTTCCAAAGCCGGACCATATTTAGTTACTTACAATAATTAATGTACGTATATATGTTTCGCTCATCATTTTTTCGCCCTTTCGGAAATCATAGCCTGTTTTTTTTGTGTGTTTAAAGAGTACTTTGTGACTCAAATATAGGTTATCTCTACGTGTTGAGCTTAAATTCTGCATGCTAACTCGGTATCTCTATTTTCCGCAAAGGGTTGTCATATAGTAAGAAGTTATCCCTCTCCTTCAAGCAGTGCATTCATCTCTGCAAGTCCCTCTTTGACGTCAGCGTTCCCAAGCTCGAAACTTGTTTTCCTCATTTTCTTGGCATTTACAAGCTTTTTTATGCTTTCTCGAAATGTAGGTTCTACCCTTACTAGCCTTCTCACATGAAACTTCTCTTCGTGCATAGAAAATATTGTGCCATGAAAACAAAAATGTAATTTTTCCTTCTTTTTTCTATCTAGTAAATCTCACATGAAACTTCTGTTCATAGAAAGTTAACGTAGTAAATCTTGTGTTTTACTAATTCCTGGTCCTACAAAGTGTTCTCTTCTTAAGCTTCTTGTCATTATCTATTTTTGCACCGCCGAGACTTTGGTTCTGGTGGGACGTACATTTTTCTATAGATTGCCTGTGCCTGTTTCTTTCCTCTTCTCTTACATGTAGACATCTAAGAGAATCTGCACTTGCTTCATTGTCATTTCTTGCTGGTGGTCTGTTTCTTGAACATGAGTGCTGTACGTGTTACCACTACCCAGTGCAGGCTAAGCCATTCTCATATTCGTGTTCCTCATTTATTACTGGAGTTATTATCGATGACCGGACATTTTTCTTTTCTGTGATTTTGGTACTAGTGGGGCATTCATTGTTCTGTTTGTCATTTATGCCTCCAAGTGGATCTTCTGTCATTGACAGAACTTGGAATTACTTCCATTTTAATTTTTTTTTATACTTCTTCAGTAGTTATTTGGTGATTTGATCTTCTTCCTTTTAACATTTCTGTCTTGGTGTTTGAAAATGTTCCACTAGTGTTATCCCTGCTAGTGGTAGACAGATTTGGGCTGTTCACATTCAGTTCCTAATTTCAGGTAAAGTACTTTTGCAAAGCAAAGTGCATACAGTGGACCAGATTAGGCACATTAGTCGTAGAGCTACCTTGTTTATAACCATGGACATCTATATTTGACATTTTATACAGTAAAGCTTGAGCATTGTCACTGATAAATTTGGTGCTGGTTAACTGTCTTTCTGTAAGGCTTCTTAAGAAGGTTAAATATGAGAAGACATTGTGGTCACTGCTCACTGCATGAATGGGGGATGGCTTCATGTTAGAGTTCATGTCAATGGACAATATAGAGCATGGTAGGAGGAGAAAAACCATACTGAGTTAACTTGGAGATCTTACCCCACATTTGAGTCCACAGTACATCAACTGGTCCATCTTAAACCTAGCTGATGTTGACTGAAGCTGTTCTGGCTCAATGATTTTTTTCTGTGCTGACTGTTGGATGAGTTTGTTGTCTAGTGACATTAAATAAGTACATGCATGAACCATAGTTTGAATTTTGTTGCCTGACAGTAGTAGGTGTCACTAACAGAGTTGTCTGTATTTATCATGCAGGACATGTCCAGTATTTGTGCTCCCTTGGTTGTCTATTGTGTTCTTATTGCTCCGAATCCTTGTGTAGATTTTACACCTTCTATTAAGTCTTTTTAGATCTGACTTGTGCAAGTGACTTGGAACTTGGAATATAATTATGTTGCTTCTTTACTATTGCATTCATGCATAAAGGCAAAACTTTGATGACAATCTAATTTTTCTTATTTTCACTGCAAGAGATCAGAAACATTTCCTTCTTTCATCTATTCTCTTATTTGCATCTTGAGCTGATCAGGCTGGCTTTGCGCTATATATTGAAGAAGAATTTAGAATTTCTAGTGCTTTCGATAACCACCTTTTTAGGACAATTTCTTGTTGCCTTATTTTTGGCAATATTTTATCAGAAACATACAATTTGAAGGTCCTTTGAAGTTTTTAATACTCGGTGCAAATAAACTCTGTAACTCTAAATTCTTTTTTTGGTGTTCTAGGGAGACCACACCTTGCAGTCTGATAAGGGATACAGAGTCTATAGGGACCCTGGGTTCGGCAAACAGACCTACAATTTCTACTAGAATGCAAACTGCTCGTCAGAACATCCCTACTGCTTATGAGATGGAAGAGTTCTTTGCTGGTGCAGAGCAACTCCAACAACAAACATTTATAGAAAGGTACAATTTTTCTTTCATTTTTTTTCTCTGTTATCAAGCCTTGTTCATGAGAATATCAGGATCATCATTAAAATAGAATCGAGCTTCTGATACGACACCACGTTGTCAATGTTCCTCACCGTTTATTTTCATTCACTCTCGATCGTATGTTCAGGTACAACTTCGATCCCGTAAATGACCATCCGCTTCCTGGCCGGTATGAATGGATAAAAATTGACTTTAAGTAGGCAGATGTTTAGCTGGGCATGACTTCCTCCCTGCATTCTCTCCTGTGATCTCTGCCCAGAGTCTTGGAAGGAGCACGGGCCGCAATGTTACGGATCGCAATCACCATTGGTTATCTTCTGTTGTAGAAGTTCAAAGGTCCTGAAGATAGGTGCAGTCTAGAGTTGTGTAACATATAGAGCTGATGAGATACTCTTCGATGCCTGAACCTGACAAACTTCATGCTTGTTGTAACTCTTCAACATCATGTCAAGGTGTCATAGGGGTCATTGATCTGTGAATTTGTCACTAACTATAGAATCAACTCATCATGGGACTCTTTCTGGGTTAGATGAATACGGTGCTGCATCTGATTCATTTGTTTGGATGATTTGTCCATGCCTCCTTCTGATGGACATATGTGTTAACGGTGAAACAAAGTCGGTTGTGTGGCAGATCTCCGTCTTATGCTATTGTACTTGGTGTCATGTTCTGATAAGAATTAACTTGTATACTGAGAAAATAATATCTTGCGTTTAACTCCTTCGAAAATTTATTACACGGAACTGTACATAAATATGTTTTAATACAATCTCATAACTAATTATCACATTTATCAACTACCTAACTATCATCATGCACAAGTCATAAGAAAGCATTCATGTAATATTATTTATAAGTATAATTAGTTATGCGACTTGTGAGTCAGAATATTTGATGGACACTGATAACGGATCAAGAAGGATCATGTTATAAGTCTCATAATTGTCACTTGCACTAATGCAACATAATATATATATAAAATATAAGTATCCATGCACATTGTCATCATCTTGGCATAATCAGACACTTGATGGTATACTCTTCCAACACTAGATAGAGAGGTATCACTCTAATAAGATGAGTTCATCTCTTGATAGATAGAGAGAACTTATATCACACTTCCAATACTAGATGGAGTGATATCCCTCGTCTACCACAGTAGGGACACGTTCCTCTCAATAATAGATGGAGGAACTATCTAGTTGTCATGTATAATAACTCGCTAATCCTTAAAAAGAATCGTCCTCTAGTATATTGATCCTCTTGCAATTGATAGGTATCATCCAGATCCTTTTATCATATCGAAATCACATGTTGTAACATATATATCATCATACCATCGTATGATCATATCATTGTATTATTAACTTAATCAATTAGACATAATCACAAGACAGTATATCATATTAGGAGGATGATATAGGGGATTTAATCCGGTAGTTACTTTTCATTGCATGATGGGCTCGAAACGAGGCACAACCATGTGGACGTCTTACATCAAACCTTAGTAGTGCATTTAGTATGCATATGCATAGTAGATCAATCGTTTGTATGTCAATTGTGCATCAAGTATGCATGTGCATATACAAGATTACATAAATACATCAATAGCGACGTAAGAACATAGATCGTTTACCATGCATTAAATATATACGAGCATATGCAAGATAACGAAGTGCCATTCATGGACTCGTGTTTGGTGAGACAAAACATATGCAGGTGGATTGTGCGCTCATGCACAAAGACAATGTCATAACTTTCTCATGGGCCTATACCTGCAAGAGATTCAAGCCCATGCATGAATGTTTAGCTACGTGAAACCTGATAATATGTCATTCTATAAGCATGGACACTTAACTGTTATAGTACACATTAGCAACTTGTGATCTCATGCTTGATGTGGGCTACAAGAAGATTTGTTGGAATTCATTAGGCTATGCTAACCTATCACTTGCTATATTATCATGGGCAAAACTATAAACATGATGTTTAATGTAATGCTTATGTATGTCCCTATTTTTTGGTTTGTTCATGCTTTCTACAACATGTAGAGGGATGGTCGAAGGCTTAAAAACCATATTTTAGTTGGGTTTGGTGGTTATTTTAGGCTTATAAATAAAGATTGTGTCATGTGGACACTTGTGAGAGATTTCGATCTGTAGTGGACCATTTTGGATCCTTTGTTGTGTAACCATTTAGAGCTTGTGAAGTATGTTTGTAATTTGGATTGGGTATGAAGTGTTTTCTGAAATGTTTGCTTGTGAATCTCGAGTAAGGCACTTTTTCTAACCCGTTTTCTCTTTTGTAGGTTCTAAGAGACCATGTGAGGTTTCGGAGAGGCTGACCTTTACGAACAAACATGTAAGGGTGCCGCACGACTTAGGTAAAACCAACTAAGTTTGTGACAAATGGTATCAGAGCGGGATAAGCACTCATAAAAACACTTGGCATGCAAACGTGGGGGATCTAACGGGGTTGCGTTGAGGGCAGCCAGCACACGCGACTGTTTGGGGGAAAACGAGCATGAGGATATAGGAAAAAAGAGTCGCTCAGAGGAGCGAGCATCTGATATTGGCATTCAGAGGAATGACCAACCCTTCGCTCAAGAGGCACCACGAGGACAAGCAAACTGAGAAGAATGTGTAGCGCACAAAGGTTGGGATGACTGAGTTTGAGCTACGGCTTAACGTTGGCAACCATACTTGATGGTGCTCAAGGCAAGCAAGACACTTGATAAAGGATGAGACTAGGTACGGTAGAATGGGTTGTTCAGCGACCAAAAGAGTTGTACAAAACTCACAGAGGTGAGGGGAATTGCTAACTCAAGAAATTCGGTACTTATACAAAGGCTTGTATGCGAACGATGGAGTGTTCGTGGCCATCCTAAGGCAACCGAAACTTAGTGCCATGGAGCATTGAAACTTTCTCTTCAGCATGAAAATAATACGTCCGTAGAAGGCTGAAGTGTGTATCGAGTTCAACATGTTGCTAGGCCTTGAGGGGTGTAGCAGGGGGCTATATCGACGTGGAGTCGCAATCTAGCAAGTGCATTTGCGAGAAGCAGAACAATGCATAATTTATTCAGTAAGGCAGAGTAGTCCAAGGGGGTGGTGGTCTCCGAAACTTTCAAAGCGAAGGAAGCAAAGAGAGAAGTTGCTCCAATGGGACAAATATCTAGGAGGGATAAGTCCCGACTCTCCAGAGGGAGAACCATGTACAATGGACCACACATGTTGAGGAGTACCTAAAAACAACTTCATAAAGCTCAATGGACCGAGCGAGCGACGAGGAGTTGTCACATGATCTCGCTTAAGATAATGCATTGGGGAATGCATCGTGAGATCAAGTGGGGAAGCGATTAAAGCCAACACAAATGAAGGCACACTTGGAGTTGATATGGAGATCGGACTCAATGAAGAGCTGACTCGTGGAATGGTGGGCACGAGGGCCACCATCAACACAATGCAAAATGAGGAGCGGAGCAGCTTGGGTGTAACTTAGCGAAGTACCCAAGCCGCATGAAGGGAGCCGACATAGAAGATGGAATATGGAGCGGAGGCATAGAGCTTTCCTTGAACAGAAGTCAAGGACATGAACTATTGTAGAGGCAAGAACGGGATTATGTCGTTCCATGGATCCCTCATTCGGATGGAGTGGGCTCATCTTGTATGGTGTCAAAGATAAAGGGAGCTTCAAGGCATATGCACCTTACCTTAGAGAAGCATTTGACAGAGGAACTGAGGCAACTGAACTTGCAGAGGCGAAGTTGGGTTCAAAAGGCCTTGGCATGGGGCAAGAGAACGCGAAGGCAGATACTCTCAAATAATATGCTATAGTGCTACCATTCAAGTTTGCCATGAAAGGAGCGGTACATAGCGGAGATTGTGCTGGTAGGGGTAGAGGCCAAGGATCCAGACAATGGTGCATCAATTTTAGCAAAGTCGGTGGACTTCAGGAGCTACTAGGCGATGGGCTATCCTAAAGCGGTGCTTCGTCTAGGTGTGACCCGAGAGCGGGTGAACGAAGGTCGATTACTAAAGGAGGGAACACAATCGAAAGTGGAAGAGGCCTTGCGATGTGTTAGCAGAGGCCACACATGGAGAGATCATAATCCGAGTTCATCCCACAAGGATCAGAATGCAATGGAGATGTCACCATGAGGTGACATGGTGCAGCGGATCATGGTGGAACAATTCGTGGTAAATCAATACACACGAGTATAGTCCCGTGAGGGACTATGTCATATAGAGGTATGATCGGGAGTGTTACTATGATCGGGAGTGTTCAAAAAAACCAAATGGAAGACAATAGTTATTAAATCCTCACCGGTGATAAGTGTTACTAAGAGTAGATTATCCGCTTTATTTTCTAATAAAATGCTAATAAAAAATGAAAGTAATGCAAATCTACTTGGAAGTGACAACTAATGAAAGAAGAGCCGATGGACAAATTTTATGGAGGAAGGACCCAAAACTTTAAAAGTTTGTGAGGCGATACTCATTAAAGCTCCAACAAGCATCCACCCAATTCAAACAGCATGAGACATTTGAGAGACGGGCACATAGTAAGGATGGTCTTCTCCTTCATTTGAAGGATTCGTAGGAACCAACAGGGATCAACATAACTCTGCCAACCTCACAACAAAGTCAGAGTAATTGGCATTGAAACAGTAGGGTGGATCAAAAGTTTGACTATTTAACAATAGCAGCGGAGAGCAGTTGGGAGCTAAGAGGTGCATTGCAATTGGAGCTAAAGATTGAAGACTCAATAAAGGCGAGGAGTTACAGTGTCGACAAAGGCTTCGACGAGGACGTTGAAGGAATAAGTGGGGGAGAATGTCATGAACAAAATTGTAAATAGGGTGTTTAATATAATGCTCATGTATGTCCGTGTCTTTTGGTTTATTCATGCTTTGTACAACATGTAGAGGGACGGTCGAAGGCTTAAAAATCCCATTTTAGTTGGGTTTGGTAGTCATTTTAGGCTTGTAAATAAAGGTTATGTCATGTGGACACTTGTGAGAGATTTCGGTCTGTAGTGGACCATTTTGGATCCTTTGTTGTGCAACCGTTCAGAGCTTGTGAAGTATGTTTGTAATTTGCATTGGGTATGAAGTATTTTCTAAAATGTTTGTTTGTGAATCCCGAGTAAGGTGCTTTCTCTAACCCATTTTCTTTTTTGTAGATCCTAAGGGACCATTAGAGGCTTCGGGGAGACTGACCTTTGTGGATGGACATATAAGGGTGCCACACGACTTACGTAAAACTAGCTAAGTCCGTGACAATATGGATCTCTAAGCATGAGTATAAAAAGTAAGCCTAGGTTAAAGGATGTCCAGATTGGGTGCTTATATCATGAATCAAACATGTACTTAAAGATTTTGTAGTTAAAATCTCATTTACTTGTGGACACTAAGTCTATGGAGTTCTTAAGAGGTAAATTGACCAAGAGAAAAAGCTCGAGTGCGACTCCATGCTAGATGGTAAGTCATGTGCATGCAAGTTGGGATGGCCCTGTGGTTAGTCATACATCCCGCTATGGGTTACAACAAAGGTGAGCACAACATGAGAAACAAGATAGAACTAGAGGGATGATTTAATTCATTGTCTATTGGTTAAATACTAAGACATACTTACATTTAGAGTAAGAAGTAACTACTATAGTATAACATTTAATTCATTATCTTTGAAGTAACCTATCCTTAAAAGATATATCTAAAACCAACTATAGTATAATACTCTCAGGCGTCATAACAGATCTGGTGATAGTAACTTAATTTATTTATGCATGGATGGAATAATTGATGATTAAGTGAAGATGAACAAAAATCAAAGAACAGTATTACACTAGAAATGTTGAGATATATAAATAAGATTAAAGGATTAATTTAGAGTAAAAATCTTTTTTTTAATCAATCCAAATTAAACTCATATTACGTTGTATAAAGAATTAACACTGAAATTATTTTAAGGAAAAAAAAAACTTCATATGAGACTTATGAGATTAAACTTAAGATCTCATGATAACACCTTATTGTTTGGCCTTACTCTCCCCCTTACCAACATAATATTTTTTCCTAATTTTACACCTCTTCTATCTCATATCCTTAATCCTTTCTTTGTTGAAGCCCAAAAATCTTGTAAGGAAGATTGAGATAAAAAACACGTTACCCTTCCTTAGGTATACATAGGGTTTTAGTTTAGTAGATTGTAGATTAAATTTTCAGATCCGACTCTCCAGAGGGATAAGATAATGCATTGGGGAATGCATCGTGAGATCAAGTGGGGAAGCGATTAAAGCCAACACAAATGAAGGCACACTTGGAGTTGATATGGAGATCGGACTCAATGAAGAGCTGACTCGTGGAATGGTGGGCACGAGGGCCACCATCAACACAATGCAAAATGAGGAGCGGAGCAGCTTGGGTGTAACTTAGCGAAGTACCCAAGCCGCATGAAGGGAGCCGACATAGAAGATGGAATATGGAGCGGAGGCATAGAGCTTTCCTTGAACAGAAGTCAAGGACATGAACTATTGTAGAGGCAAGAACGGGATTATGTCGTTCCATGGATCCCTCATTCGGATGGAGTGGGCTCATCTTGTATGGTGTCAAAGATAAAGGGAGCTTCAAGGCATATGCACCTTACCTTAGAGAAGCATTTGACAGAGGAACTGAGGCAACTGAACTTGCAGAGGCGAAGTTGGGTTCAAAAGGCCTTGGCATGGGGCAAGAGAACGCGAAGGCAGATACTCTCAAATAATATGCTATAGTGCTACCATTCAAGTTTGCCATGAAAGGAGCGGTACATAGCGGAGATTGTGCTGGTAGGGGTAGAGGCCAAGGATCCAGACAATGGTGCATCAATTTTAGCAAAGTCGGTGGACTTCAGGAGCTACTAGGCGATGGGCTATCCTAAAGCGGTGCTTCGTCTAGGTGTGACCCGAGAGCGGGTGAACGAAGGTCGATTACTAAAGGAGGGAACACAATCGAAAGTGGAAGAGGCCTTGCGATGTGTTAGCAGAGGCCACACATGGAGAGATCATAATCCGAGTTCATCCCACAAGGATCAGAATGCAATGGAGATGTCACCATGAGGTGACATGGTGCAGCGGATCATGGTGGAACAATTCGTGGTAAATCAATACACACGAGTATAGTCCCGTGAGGGACTATGTCATATAGAGGTATGATCGGGAGTGTTACTATGATCGGGAGTGTTCAAAAAAACCAAATGGAAGACAATAGTTATTAAATCCTCACCGGTGATAAGTGTTACTAAGAGTAGATTATCCGCTTTATTTTCTAATAAAATGCTAATAAAAAATGAAAGTAATGCAAATCTACTTGGAAGTGACAACTAATGAAAGAAGAGCCGATGGACAAATTTTATGGAGGAAGGACCCAAAACTTTAAAAGTTTGTGAGGCGATACTCATTAAAGCTCCAACAAGCATCCACCCAATTCAAACAGCATGAGACATTTGAGAGACGGGCACATAGTAAGGATGGTCTTCTCCTTCATTTGAAGGATTCGTAGGAACCAACAGGGATCAACATAACTCTGCCAACCTCACAACAAAGTCAGAGTAATTGGCATTGAAACAGTAGGGTGGATCAAAAGTTTGACTATTTAACAATAGCAGCGGAGAGCAGTTGGGAGCTAAGAGGTGCATTGCAATTGGAGCTAAAGATTGAAGACTCAATAAAGGCGAGGAGTTACAGTGTCGACAAAGGCTTCGACGAGGACGTTGAAGGAATAAGTGGGGGAGAATGTCATGAACAAAATTGTAAATAGGGTGTTTAATATAATGCTCATGTATGTCCGTGTCTTTTGGTTTATTCATGCTTTGTACAACATGTAGAGGGACGGTCGAAGGCTTAAAAATCCCATTTTAGTTGGGTTTGGTAGTCATTTTAGGCTTGTAAATAAAGGTTATGTCATGTGGACACTTGTGAGAGATTTCGGTCTGTAGTGGACCATTTTGGATCCTTTGTTGTGCAACCGTTCAGAGCTTGTGAAGTATGTTTGTAATTTGCATTGGGTATGAAGTATTTTCTAAAATGTTTGTTTGTGAATCCCGAGTAAGGTGCTTTCTCTAACCCATTTTCTTTTTTGTAGATCCTAAGGGACCATTAGAGGCTTCGGGGAGACTGACCTTTGTGGATGGACATATAAGGGTGCCACACGACTTACGTAAAACTAGCTAAGTCCGTGACAATATGGATCTCTAAGCATGAGTATAAAAAGTAAGCCTAGGTTAAAGGATGTCCAGATTGGGTGCTTATATCATGAATCAAACATGTACTTAAAGATTTTGTAGTTAAAATCTCATTTACTTGTGGACACTAAGTCTATGGAGTTCTTAAGAGGTAAATTGACCAAGAGAAAAAGCTCGAGTGCGACTCCATGCTAGATGGTAAGTCATGTGCATGCAAGTTGGGATGGCCCTGTGGTTAGTCATACATCCCGCTATGGGTTACAACAAAGGTGAGCACAACATGAGAAACAAGATAGAACTAGAGGGATGATTTAATTCATTGTCTATTGGTTAAATACTAAGACATACTTACATTTAGAGTAAGAAGTAACTACTATAGTATAACCTTAAGTAAGAAGTAACTACTATAGTATAACATTTAATTCATTATCTTTGAAGTAACCTATCCTTAAAAGATATATCTAAAACCAACTATAGTATAATACTCTCAGGCGTCATAACAGATCTGGTGATAGTAACTTAATTTATTTATGCATGGATGGAATAATTGATGATTAAGTGAAGATGAACAAAAATCAAAGAACAGTATTACACTAGAAATGTTGAGATATATAAATAAGATTAAAGGATTAATTTAGAGTAAAAATCTTTTTTTTAATCAATCCAAATTAAACTCATATTACGTTGTATAAAGAATTAACACTGAAATTATTTTAAGGAAAAAAAAAACTTCATATGAGACTTATGAGATTAAACTTAAGATCTCATGATAACACCTTATTGTTTGGCCTTACTCTCCCCCTTACCAACATAATATTTTTTCCTAATTTTACACCTCTTCTATCTCATATCCTTAATCCTTTCTTTGTTGAAGCCCAAAAATCTTGTAAGGAAGATTGAGATAAAAAACACGTTACCCTTCCTTAGGTATACATAGGGTTTTAGTTTAGTAGATTGTAGATTAAATTTTCAGATACTTTTGAGCAACTTAGAATTCGATTTAATTTATAATTTTTGGATATATCATATATAAATTTATCATAATTTTAAAGGCTATGATACTGCTTTAATATAAGATTAGTATATGAAGTTATCGATGTTCCAATTTAATGTGTTCAGAATCCTCTATTTTCATTGAAATGATTATGTTTAAGTTGAATGGATACTCTTAAAGATACTATTAGCCCTTATCTTTTTATTGTATATCTCATAGGTTCTGAATAAATATTATGTTTATATACCAAGATGTTGTTGGGAAATCTTGGGGGCGACATCATATGCACAGCGGAAGAATAAGAAAATAAAATCCCCTATTCCCAAAGAGATGTTCGTCGTCGTGCGAAGATTGGTGCGCAAAATCCGCGAAATTTAAAACTGCGTATAGAGTAGATTGTGTTACCTAGGGAGATTGTATATCCTTGTTTCCTTGCAGATCTTTAGGAGAGGGTGAAGGAGGTCAAGCGTCCTTCTCTCTAGCGGTGATCCACACAGCAGGGCTACGACAACACTCCTCAAAACTCCAGGCCTACTCTGAGGTGGAGAGGGGGAGGAGAATAGGAGAGGCAAGCAAAGGCTCTAGCTTATGAGGCTCTGAATCCCTCCTATTTATAGAGGTCCCCTGTCAAACCCTAATGGATCCTCCCATAGTGGGTATTGGATCTGCATCCAAT
>LVTN01000349.1:127579-146618 GCA_001649415.1 Musa itinerans
CAAGAGAGGACGATGCACCGAAAAATCGGACGAAGCGTCGAGGGACCAATGACATGCCGAACAACATGATTAATGCTTAGTATTAATTGTCTAGATCGAAGTGTGTTTTACATGTGCAGGATTAATTACGATAGCAAGGCATGAAGCAAAATGAAGTCCCGAAGTCAAGGATGCGATTTCGTTGGGAGTTCGAGAGTTCGTCGTAAGTTCTGTCGGAACTAGCCGAGAAGTCTAGGAGCTTGCCAAAGAAGCTCGTCGGAACTCGCCAAGAAGATCGTCATGAAGTCCTAGAGCTTGCCGGGAGTCCGCCGGAATATTGCCGAGAGATTGTCGGAAATTCGCCAGAGGATCGCCGGAAGAAACCGGACTTATCTTGCTTAGATTATGTCTTAGGAATCGTAGTTAGCACATAATTAGAGTTATGATTGGGAGGTAATCCCATCAACTCTGTTAGGAGCCAACTGGGTCCAAAGTTGAACTAGTTTGGGTCGGATTCAAGGCCTAACTAGGGTGCTGAAACCTTGGCTGACGGTGGCACCACTTGGGGAACAACACCCCAGGAAACCTGGGCGGTGGTACCATCGGTAGCAAAGCTACCAATAGTGGTACCGCCGTTGTTCGACGGTGGTACCGCCTAGCTGCGGATCTTACGACGTTAGTACTGCCTAGGAATGGCGGTGGTACCGCCAGTACTCAGGAAACTTGAGATGAGACATTTTTAGGCTCCAAGTTTGAATCAACTTGAAGCTTATAAATACCCCTCTCATCCCTGGTTAACTTACACAAGCACAGAGAATTTAAAGAGGGAAAAACGCTATTGTAATCTCTTGTGAGAATCCTCCTCTTCTAGTCTAAGTGTTAGAATAGTTTAAGAGAGGAGTGAGTGTTTTTAAGGGTTGTCACCTAAACCGGGTAAAAGGAGAAGAGGGGTGTAAGAAGGAGGTTGATTTTTGCCTATTAAAGGAAGATCGATAGTGGATGTTGATGGCCTCGACGGAAGAGGAATCAGAGGAGTAGATGTAGGTCACGACGACCGAATCACTATAAATCGATTTACATTTTACCTTGAGCAATTTATCCTTACTGCAAACCTCTTTAATAGCTTTATTGCATTCAATACTTTTCTATACGCTTTCAAGCTATCTTTACGAAACTAATTTTATTGAAATGAAACGTTTTTGAATACGTGATTTTACCGCTGCACTAATTCACCCCCCTCTCTTAATGCCGACCCCAGACTCTTAATCCTAACAATATATATATATATATATATATATGGTCTTCCCATAATGTGATTTGGCGTAGCTAAGAAAAAGGTTGGAAGGGACTCGGTCCAATTAGATAGGATGTGAATAATCCAGCAAAAAGCCACGGTCGTCCCATCCACTATTAACCATGTCGCCGGCTCCGTTAAAGATAGTCCAAAGACCTTCTCTAATGCCACAGTTGGAAAAATTGGTCAACCAAGTTTATTCAAATCAGAAAGCAAATGATTTCACACCCACGTCCTCTTCCTCCCCCCAGCCTTATATCTTCCTCCGCCACCGTGTGGCTACAGAATCCTCCATTTTCTTCAGTCAGCCATGAAGCTGATCCATGTCCCAACTCCCCTCCTCACCCTCCTCTTCCTCCTCTTCTCCCCGTCACCTTCGAACACCGCAGCAGAAACAGAAGCGCAAGCTCTTCTTGCGTGGAAATCCAGCCTGCTCCAGCCTGACTCTCTTGCCTCATGGTCCCACGCCAACTCCACCACCCCATGCGAGTGGTTCGGCGTTCGCTGCGACTCCGGCGGCAACGTCGTCGTGCAGCTGAGTTTACCGTATTCCAACCTCGTCGGCACTCTCGTTAACTTGGACTTCTCCTCTTTGCCCAACCTCACAACTCTCGATCTCAGCTACAATAACCTCGCCGGCGCCGTCCCTCCCAACCACTCTGCTCTGTCCAAGCTCACCTCATTAGACCTCAGCAGTAACAACTTCAGCGGATCCATTCCGCCGGAGATTGGGCAGCTGTCGGAGCTCCTCGAGCTCCGTCTCGACAACAACAGCTTGGGCGGAGAGATCCCCTACCAGCTTAGCGGTCTGCAGAAGGTGCAGCTCCTCGACCTCAGATCCAATTACTTGGAAACACCGGACTACTCCAATTTCACCAGCATGCCTTCTTTGACATACCTCGATCTGTTCCTCAACAGCCTGACAGAAGAGTTCCCTCTGTTCATACTGAAATGCACCAACTTAACATACCTTGATCTCTCAGAGAACAGATTCACAGGTCCAATCCCGGAGTCATTGGCTATCAACTTAGTAAGCCTCGAGTACCTGAATCTTTCATTCAATTCCTTTGAAGGAGTAATTCCAGCCTCTCTTACTAAGCTACCGCGGCTTCGAGACCTTCGCCTGGGAGGAAACAACCTCGTCGGAGGGGTGCCAGCGACTCTAGGATCCATTTCCAGCCTTCGAGTTCTTGAGCTTTACAACAATTCATTGGGTGGACCGATTCCACCTTCGCTAGGTCAGCTCCAGAATCTGGAACGCTTCGACATCAAATTGGCAGGACTGAACTCCACCATCCCTCCTGAACTCGGCAACTGTGCCAATCTGAACTACATAGAACTGTCTACCAATCGGCTCGAGGGAGAATTGCCAGGATCCTTTGTGAAGCTCACCAAAATGAGGGAGTTCGGGATCTCCTCCAACTCGCTTTCCGGCAAGATCCCGTCAGACTTCTTCGGTAGTTGGCCTCAGCTTATTTCCTTTCAGGTGCAGAACAACAACATCACTGGGCGGATTCCCTCGGAGATTGGACTAGCGAAGAATCTGACACACCTCTTCCTCTACACCAACAATCTTTCCGGTCCAATTCCTGTGGAGATTGGCAATTTGGTGAACTTGTTCCAGTTGGATCTGTCAGAGAACTCGCTGACGGGTTCAATCCCTTCGACAATCGGCAACCTCACGAACTTATCTGTCTTGAAACTCTTCTACAACAATCTCAACGGCTCGATCCCGGAGGAGATTGGAAACATGACTGCACTGGCTACAATTGACCTCAACACCAACAATTTAGAGGGGGAGCTGCCAAGTACCATCGCTGAGCTTCCAAACCTTGTATTTATATCCGTCTTCACCAACAACCTCGCTGGTAGCATCCCCCAGGACCTCGGACAGAATGGCCTGTTGCAGAACGTCAGCTTCTCGAACAATTCCTTCTCCGGTGAACTGCCTCGAGGATTGTGCACCGGCTTCGCCCTTCAGGACCTCATGGTGAATAGCAACAATTTCTCCGGCTATTTGCCGTCTTGTTTGCGGAATTGCTCGAGGCTGCTTCGAGTCCGGTTGGACTCGAACCACTTCAGTGGGAACTTAGAAGAAGCTTTCGGAGTACACCCCGACCTTGTTTACTTGGACCTCACTGGAAACCAGTTGACTGGCACGCTCTCGAAGGACTGGGCAGAGTGCAAGAGCCTCACTTACTTGCACGTAGACGGCAATAGCATCTCCGGTAACATTCCCGCAGCATTGGGAAACATGACCAATCTACAAGATCTGAGCTTGGCGTCAAACTATCTGGCAGGAGGCATCCCACCTGAAATCGGGAAATTGGAGTTCTTATTTAAGCTCAACTTGAGCAGCAACATGTTAACAGGTTCGATTCCTTCAGAGCTAGGAGAGCTTGATCCACTAACACATCTTGATCTATCAGGAAATGAACTCACTGGCCGAGTAACTGCGGAGCTCGCTAATCTGAACGACCTGTTGTTGTTGGATCTGAGCAAGAATAAGTTGACAGGGGAGATACCATATCAGCTAGGAAACTTGAATTCTCTCCAAATCCTATTAGACTTGAGTAGCAATTCTCTCTCTGGGACTATACCATCAAATCTTGAGAAGCTGACGAGCCTGCAAAAGCTCAACATCTCCCATAACAATCTTTCAGGTGAAATCCCAGATTCTTTATCAGAAATGGTCGGCCTGGAATCTGTGGACTTCTCCTACAACAATCTCACAGGTCCGATTCCAGAAGGAGGTGCTTTCCGGAATGCGTCTTTCGGAGCCTATGTGGGTAATCTGGGGCTATGCGGAGATGTGAGAGGCTTACTTTCTTGTTTCTCTACCTCCGGTGAAGTTTCTCACAAGCATCACAAACGACTCGTCATCGCGATCGTTGTTCCAGTTGTGGGGGTGTTGGTGTTGGCGGCCACAGTCATAACGATCATGCTATTATGCAGGGATGACCATCGAGAGAAGCTTGAGATGGAGAAAGCTGCCAGGGAAAGTTCCGAGTCATTGATATGGGAAAGAGAATGCAAGTTCACTTTCATGGACATTGCGAATGCGACGGGCAACTTCGACGAAGCTTGCTGCATTGGAAGAGGACGATTCGGAAGCGTCTACAAGGCGGAGCTGCCGACAGGGCAGGTGGTTGCTGTGAAGCGTTTTCACGTTGCGCACTCTGAAGAGATGGTGGACATGTATCAGAAGAGCTTCGACAACGAGATCGCAGCTCTCACGGAGGTCAGACACCGAAACATCGTGAAGCTGCACGGGTTCTGCTTGAAGAGCGGATACATGTACTTGGTGTACGAGTACGTCAGCAGGGGTAGCTTGGGGGAGGTGCTGCATGGGGAGGAAGGGGGGACGAAGCTGGACTGGGCGATGAGAGTGAAGGTTGTACACGGGTTGGCTCATGCCTTGGCCTATCTGCACCACGATTGCTCCCTGCCGATCGTGCATCGTGATGTCTCGGTGAACAACATCTTGCTGGAGTCGGATTTCGAGCCGCGTTTGTCCGATTTCGGAACAGCGAAGTTGCTGAACCCTGATTCTTCCAATTGGACCGCTGTTGCGGGATCCTACGGCTACATGGCTCCAGGTAACAACACCTCGTCCATTCTCAGACTGCATTCACCTGGACATTATATGATTCAACCTGATGAACTTGTTTTGCAGAGCTCGCTTACACAATGAGGGTGACAGAGAAATGCGATGTCTACAGCTTTGGGGTTGTAGCACTGGAAGTCATGATGGGGAAGCACCCAGGGGAACTCATTTCCTCTCTGACTTCGTTGCCGGAAGGAAAAGAATTATTGCTGAAGGAAACGCTGGACCAACGATTGCCTGCTCCGGCCGGCCAGTTAGCAGAGGAGGTCGTCTTCATCGTGAAGGTGGCACTCGCGTGCATTAGCAGCAATCCGTCGTCGCGTCCTTCCATGCGTTTCGTCGCGCAGGAGATATCTGCTCAAACCCAAGCTTGCATTCCTCAGCCGTTCGAAACGATTACAATCGGTATGCTAAATAGTTTTCAGGAATGATGAATTAATCGAGCTGTAAGAGAAGAAATTGTTTTGGCCGAGGGAAGAAGAACAGCTTGTGCAGACAGTATATGTGCAGCAGTACAGTTTGGTATTTCATTTTCTTTTGTATACTTGTATAGATAGGATGTGTCACAAAAGAAAAATGTTTTGTATTTAAGGAACATATCTCACATCATTCATGAAAATGCTTAGTCTCGAGAATTTTTCATTTTTTACTTTATATCTTTGGTCAGCTTAAGATGATGACCTCTAATTTGGCAGATCCAACCAGAAATGATGGACCAGATGGGTGGGAATAGTGACTACGAAGGAAAAAAATGTGTGTTTGAACAATGTGGTTAGACTAATTTTTGTAGGATTCAAAAGTTTCTCGTGGAAAATTTATTGCATAAGAGCATTTATTATATATTAAAATGCCAATGACTCGTGGCTATCGGACCCTTGCCATTGTCATCATGCATTCTTACTTCACTCTCAGAGAATTAGTCTTTATCTTAACCAGTTTCATATTGTTGGTCAAATTCTTAATGTTCTTTGGGTCAAATTCTAAATGTGGATATAATCTATTTCTGAGTGTAGTAGTTCATCTTCGACGGCATGTGTCGTTGACTATTTGTTAGATTTCTGAATTTTTTTTATGATAACCAAATATATTCGACAAGAATGGTCAATATTTTCCATCATCGCTGGCCTTTTATAGTCCTCAAATGTGAAACCCAGTTCAAAATTTGACCAGTTTAGCCCCATAATGAAAATAAAAGATGAATTCAATTGACTTATAGAACTGCATGAATTTACTATTTTTTAATATTCATACTCATGGTTTAGACCACTTGACCTAAGTATCAATTATCTCATAAGATTTTCTTTTAGCCAAGTAATAGAATAATTTAATCATAAGACAACTAAATTAAGTTAATCTTTTGTTGAAAGCCTGTTAGAGAATATATATATATATATATATACATATATATTTATATTTATATATATATATATACTCTAACAGACTTTCATGTGTGTATGCACACGTGCGTGCATGTGTGTGTGGTAAATTATCGAAAAAAATCGTTAGCTTTTAGAAATTTTGTCATAGTGTCTCGACTTTCAAAAATTTTGATAAAGAGTTTATTTTTTCATAAATGATTACCACTAATTACCTTCATTGTTGGTTGATAAATTATAAAAATTGTCGTTAGTTTTTACAAATTTCGTTATAGTGCTCCAACTTTCAAAAAATTTGATAGAGAGTTCATTTTTTCATAAATGATGATTTTATTACTAATTATCTTCCTTGTTAGTCACCTCCATGTGCTAGCAACGCTTACACCTCCATCGTTGACCTATGTTGACCCATGAGTTGGCCATGCTAGCCATAACAACCTCCCTTATTGGTTAACTTCATTATTATTATCGCTCATAGGTTTTCCTCATAATCGACAATGATAAAGGAAAGAGGGAGCATGGCTTGTGCACCCTCATTATAACCTATAAACCCTTTATCCTTAGTCATAAGCTAAGAAGGAGGAGAGCTAGCTCATGGAGCCTCGCTATTGCCCGAAAATCCTCTCATTATCGACCATGGGTAAAAAAAATAAAGGGTATGACTCGCATGATCTCGTCATTAGTAATGGACAAAGAAAAAGGGCGATAACGATAAGTTTAACGAATGCAAGAGTAAAATAATTTTTTCACGTGAGACTTCGTGACAATTTCTAAAAACTAAGATTTTTTTTTAATTTATCATATATATATATATAAGTACAGCATGATTAAAAGTAGTAAGTTTACTAATATAAAAGGAGATACTGAGGAAGTGAAATAAGAAAAGATACCACGGAAGGACGCTTTGTACAATATGATTGGATCAACGTTGATGGGCGACAACGCCCTCCTTCGTGTTTTCTATATGGGGCCTGACATTTATATGGGCCTTTATGGACATCCGATCCCCTTTCCCTCCCTCGATCCGAACACGACTCTTCCAATTCCGACATCTGACGCGATCATTCGCTTTCGCCTCCCTTTTGCCACTTCGATCGTAGCCCCTCAATCCCCTCTCCGCCGAAATCAATGCTCCAAGGCCCGTCAAATGCTCCACTTATTGTGCTCCAATCCTTCCCCAAGAGCTACAGGGCCCCGAAACGCCTCGATCCGGCCGGAGCCTCCCTTCCGCTGCGATCGGGCGGCCTAAAGCTTGAATTGGCGCCACCAATCTTCTCAGATACACGACCCCCACCCCCCGGATTGTCCGCTGGTCAAGGGTTCCTGAAACGTTACAACTGAGTTCTCAGGGGCAGTTAATAGTTGACCAAGTGGTCCACCAGGAACCCGCAGGAGCGTCGACTTTTGGGAGGCGATTCGAGGTATGGAGCTCGTTTGAGTTATAAAAAACCGGATTTTGATGGCCTCGGTGGATGTGCGAGAGTTCTTCATGCAGAGCAATTTCCTTCAGGTGAGATGGCTTTAGGTTTGTGTCTTTCTGTATTGCTTTACTTAAATCAATTCCTGTTAACGAGGTAATACCAATGACCTTGATGTAATTACTGTATATTTTCATATTGTCTGTTAATTAGAACATAAATATATGGTTGCAGCTGTAAAATGATAACATAAGCTTGTGAACAGCTTTCTATGACTGATGATTGAAAAGTATGCTGCAAATCATCAGTACCACGGACTTAGCATTGTTCAAGACTCAGTTCTTCATTGTCATTATCACTGAGCTTGTTGAAGAGGAGATTGCTTCTTCATTTGTCGTGTATGCTACATTGACTGGAGATGTATAATATGGCATTATGAGTGGCTACACCTATTTCAGTCAGTCAAGTCATAAAAAATAATCTCAGGATTTGGATTAAGGCTTTCTTCAAGTATTAGACAACGGATTAGGGACACAGTAGCTGAGTGAAATGCTCTTTTGAAGAGGGAAAACATATCATTAATTGATAAGTGCCATCTTACTGTATTCCGGATTTTGTACCAAAAAGAAGTTGCACCTTACATTCCTGATCATTCTTGTTAAGACCAACAATACATTCTTTATCATGTCAAGATCTTTTTTTCTCCATACTGTTTATTTAATTACTGTATCTGCTGAAAATCCAGAATACTCGAGAACCCACCATTTCTTATGTGTGTGCTGTCATGATACATCTTGCCTTTCCTGTTTCATAATCAAACTGGAGTCTGATGTAAAAAAATATTGATCCAAAGTTTCTTGCATTGAATAGGTGGAATGCATATCCCTGAGAAACTTCTGCTTTGTGTACCTTTGTTGACATTGAAAAATGTTGATCCAAAGTTCTCATGCTAATTAGGTACAATGCATCCGTAAGAAACTTTTTCTTGTAATTCTTTGTTTTTCTCACTCTATTTTTTTGTTTAAAAAATCATGTATAAACTTACATGTTATTCAACCTTTGTTACTTACAAAGCCTATGTTGTTAAGGTTGAAGATATGTTTCTTGTTGTTGAAACAATGGTATGAAAAAATGGGGGTAAAACCTTTGTGGTACTAACATCAGTTTCTGGGTCATTCATTTTATTAAATGGTGATATTGGCTACATCAGCTGTCGAATGGCTACAGATGAAAACAACAACGAAAACTAAAGACATCTCAGATCTTAATTTCTGTGCTCATATCCAAGATTCTAGAGTAAAGTTGGACGAAAAAGAGTTCACACCACTAATGTGCGCAAGGATGTCCGAGTCAAGTATGTCTTCTTCTTTCACCACCTGCAAATAGAAACAACAATATGTTATAAGAATTTTGGAAGATGTGCTTCCTCCTAGTAGGAGCAACATCTTGAAGTTAGCTTAGATACCAAGTCTCATTTATAAAATCATGTTTCCTGTTGATTCAAATTTTGGAAGGTATGCTTTCTCCTAGTGAAGTAGGAGCAACTTCTTGAAGTTAGCTTCGATACAAGGCTCATTTATAAATCTTGTTTCCTGTAGCTTCAAAATTTGGAAGATATGCTTTCTCCTAATGAAGTAGGAGCAACTTCTTGAAGCTAGCTTAGATACTGAGGCTCATTTATAAAATCTTGTTTCCTGTGAATCCATGATTTAAATCATGCTACAGCCTGAGTGAATTCCGACTGGAGCCTTTTTACGTAAGTGTTTGATTCTTTTATTCTGATCATAAGAAAATTGAATCTTCAATATGTGGCTTGAATTTGTAAATTGATGGTCTTTTAAGCTATTTAACCTCAATAACATTGATTGTATTAGTTCTTTCTTCATATATTTTACGTTTTTATATTCTGCACAGTACTATCAAGTTAGTGTGCAGATTTCATCATGTTTTGACCATTTGTATTGAAGACAATAAAGTGAGGTGGGCTGTTCAGTCCTCTAGTGTTAACAAGTGCTAATTGAAAACTGCTACAAGTGAAGCATGAGAGTGTGGAAGCAAAAATTGTCTATTATGTTTCCGTAAAAATGTAATGCAAAATAATATCGGAGTAATTTTCTGGATTATGATTTCAAATTCTATATCATTTTTGAATTTCTAAATTATCCTTCCAGCTAACCTCAAAATCTTTTACCTTTTAGCAGATTAATTCTAGTTTTGCATGAACTCAAAACCTTCTGTTGCCTTGCTAGATCCTCTTTGTTTTGTTATGAATGTACTTATGAGACAGATTTCTAAGCTATGAACTGTAGTATATTAGACCTGAAGTCTGAACTCATCTTGGAAGAATGCATCTTGCGTAACAAGCAACAACGGAAAAGAAGAGTGCTTACTTCTCCCTCATCATCAAAATCATTGTTACTGGAACCAGACTTTGCTGTCTCTCCAAGTTCATCATTCTTTGCAAATCGCCCGCGGACTCTTGGTCTGCTGTCTGCTAGAGTTTTTCTACAAGCATACTGCAGGTATTGTGATCAACTTGGCTGTTAGAGGATGAAATCATTTAGGCTTACATCTCATGACCAGTTAAATTAGTTTTGATGCCATCGATTTTTACCTTGATCTTTTTGCTGAAGTTTCTCTCAGCTCTCTTCTTCATGTATCTGTCGATCTTCTCCTTCCTCTCCTCCACTGACAGGCGCCCTACTTTGAAGCTGGAATCATCCATTGCCGATATATCAGTAGCTGCCAGAGTCGTTGGGCTGCAGCCACTTCCTGCCATCGGCACCTTTACCCGGCAAATGAGACTTTTAATAGAAGGCCAAGATATAAGGTGCCTAGTTACTGTCATGATTTGACAATTTGTACTTGGTATGCTGAATCTATTTGTTGGTGATGTGGTCAACATAAATAATAGGCTTCGATTCCCAAATCTTGTGTAGAATAATGGTTTAACAGATCAGGCATCTGAAAACTTTTTGTCAAAGGAGTGCTGCTGGAGAGATACTATTCCCGTCTCTAATAATTGGTTGTTCAACAGTTCAGGCATCTCTATTGGGCTTTAGAATTGGGTGTACATTATCTCAGACCCTTTTCCTTGATGCTCTGATGAATTCGAAGAATAAGAATCAAGTAAATCCAGCTCATGGACCCACCAAAGTAATTGAACCAGTCAACATGATTTTGAATACGCAACATGGGACCCAAACATGTCATGCGGTGCCAAATGAGGATTTCAAGTGAATGATGTGGTTGTCCGGTTAGGAGTTAGATCAGGAGGATGTTGAGGCGGCGCTTGTATTTTTATCGTTAGATCTTTTGGTCTCTAAGTCTCCTGTAGGGTTGACCAATCATAGTGCCACTTAAATCGTGCTTGCCATGCAAAATATGACGGCATTTAAAGACACAGTAACAGTTAGTACCCGTAAGTCGTCCGTGCCGTACGCTGTTGGCCGCGCCTGCGACTGCCCGTACCACGCGTGGTCATTCTCCCTCCACTGCTTTTCCGCCACGTCCGCTGGGTTCACGAGACCGTCGTCGGGCCTCAACACGTCGGCTGCCATCATGTCTCCCGCATAAAAGAAGCGGTACGGTCCTCCGCACGTCTCGATGGCACCAGCCTCCATCCCCGCGAACCCCTGCCGCCGCTGCACGTACGCCGCCGCATGCTGGTGGCTCGGTGGGAATGCCGCGGCGTCGGGGGAGTACGGCGGGTAGCCGTTCGTGATCGCGTCGACGCCCATGGGATTCTGGTGGTCGAAGGGGTTCAGGTGGTGGTTTCCGGCGTACGGCGGCGGGACCGGGAACATGGTGGGAAGAGGAGGGTTCAACGACGAGGAGGAGGTGGAGGAAGGGTAGCACACAGCGGGGACGGGGTCGGGCTTCTGGGCAGGAGGGGTGTCGAAGAGCGCGTCGAGGGAGGGGAAGGGGGAGAAGGAGCCGACGTCGTCCCAGCAGCGGGGAGGGGTGGAAGCCGAGGTGCCGGTGTTCACAGCGGCGGCAGTGGCGGAAGATGATGAGGAGTGGATGTCGTCGGCGTAGATGAGGAGCGAGAGGGGGGAGACGTCGTCGTCGTCGTCGAAGCCAAGGATTCGGGGGGCGATTGAGCCGCAGATGCCCTCCTCATTCTCTTCCTGCTCGCGCAATATAGCCATTTAAATAAGGAGCTACAAGAAGTGTGCAAACTGTTGCTACAGTTGGATTGTTCCAGCAAAAAGAACACACAAAAGAGAGACATTTTAAAGCGTCTACGTTGAATAAGCCACATGGAAAGAGACATGTAAAAGCGATTAAATTAAGATAAATAAAGATATTCTCACCCACTACAAACTACGCCACTTCCATCAAGAAGCGTCAGAGATACTGAGATCAACACTGCATAGTAAGTGTCGATAAGATACTAACAGATTTCGATGTCTATCTACGGTCTTCCAAATAAATTGTTCTCATTCTTCTTAAACGTATTGTTAGATTTCAGTTGTAGTGAAGCGGGAGAAGACAATTGGTATGTGATAAGGTGGCGTGCTTTTGGCGCGTACTGGCCATTCTGGGTTCGATGAGGCAGGCAGGCACGACACATGTTATGGTGTTGACTTGAATGTCAAAGTGTATGGTTGACTTCCGGTGGTGGTGGGGTGGGGGATGGCCGGGGAAAGTAGGGTTGGCCGTGAAGAGAAATAGGACGGAAAGACGCGGCTCCTGGCAATCATGACAGCGAGTTCACCACAACTGTTCAGGATGACCTACGTCTCATGAGACCGCTCCATGATCTCACAAGGTCAACCAAGGAGGAGAGTTATTTGATGTTGGCATATACCCATATGCCAGTAGATCAGATCCATCCATTAAATATATTCTTCAAGACATGAAAGTTCATTCTTTGATTTATTTATTTTATGTCTTATTCTTCTTCTTTCTGCTTGAAAAACAAGATAAATAGGAGATTGACAAGTCAATTTTGATTTATTTTTAATTATCATGTGGATGTTAGACAAACTTCGACCAATTAAGTTATTTACAGAAATATGTAAATGAAAAGTATGCAAATATCATTTTGATCCCATAAATCTAAGAACATCAAAGTGTGAATGGCCCCCCGAGCTCATGTAAGGAGCAATCACAAGTCATCATAAAAGAAGGGAACTCGACTTGTTTGTCTTGTAACAGTGACAGATATATGCTCAACAGCATTTACAACAGTTAACAGTTGTACAAAGCTGACACGTTTAGGGATTGAGAGCTACCTTTAAATTTCAGGACTTTGAAGCTGATGACCAACGAGATCACTGGTCCTCTGGTGGATGCACTAAAGCCAAATCTAAAAGATTCTCCACAAGCAAGTGCTCTTTGCCTTGTCCAAATTGATATGGATTGGGATTGGGTTCCCTTTATGTATTGGACATCATGTGAACTTGGGAAGGGCAAGCATTAGGAAGAGAATTCTTAGAAGAAAGGTAAACACCTTCCTCATATTACTGTTTGCTACACCCTTCCATCTCTCAGCCACCAAAAGTATGTGTCCCATTAACAAGGAGAGCAATCGCCTGCAGATGTGATTCCTATTGTCTTATCTGCTAAGCCAGTACGATGCATGCCAATCCAGATCGTAAAGGGACCACCTTTTCATGGTGCTAAGACTCGCCCTCTATGAAGTTTTTTGTAAAGATTAATACTTTCAGGCATTAATGTTTCTCGATGAACATAAATAACTCCAGTAATATGGGCTTATTATTAGGAGTTTACTGAAGAATTATGAATCGAGAACAGAACATTCAGGTGCAAGACACAAGTGAAAGGAAAAGAGATCATGCAATAAATGAAGTAGAAGATTGAAGAAGGAGAGGATGAAACCCTTAGTAAACGTTGGTAACACCATAAAGGATATCAAGCTACATAAGGAATAGAGAAATATCTAAAGATCTAGTGAAAATAATGAATAGAAATATTTGAAGTTTTGAGTTCCAAGGTAGTCTAGATTATGATACGAGAAACAAAAAAAAGATACTCAGCTAGCTGTGACTTTAACTGATAAAAAGAGAAAGAGATTAAAAATCCGCAAAGCATTATTACCAACAAACAAGCTTATGAGATTCACATGGAAAATTCCCAGATGAAACATCAGAGAGAGAGAAAAGAGTGATGAATCCTTTTTACAGACTGAAAAACCATGATGAGAATTAATGTGAGAACTACTTCAAACGATTTCACGAAAGAAAGGTGAGAAAACACAAAGGTCTCCATAACACAATCTGATACAAGTTATATGTGCGTAGTGATCACGTAAAACTCTCGATATAAAATAAATAATACAAAGAAATAAACAAACTAGGAAGCATTATAAGATACTTACACCGAAGAGCTGCGCTGTCGCTGCATGAAAAACCAAGTCCTCCTGCATGCCCTTGTCGCCTGCTCCCCGCAATATTAATGAACTACAAAGTAAGGACAAAGAGAAGGGAGTAGTATTGTTTGCTTCTTGTCTTTGACCCTAAGCTTAGTCTAAGACAAATCGTTGTATCATCTCAAAGAAGACAAAATATAGGGAAGAGAAAATGGATAAAAGGAAAGGAAAGACTTAATCCATACCATGCATGGACCTCCGTCCTGTGAGTATGTATATGCAAGAGAAGAAGGGGATGGTTAGGAAGGAGAGAAGCAGAGGTTATTCGCGTTTCTAAGAATAGGGGAAGGAGAAACGATCAAACGACGAAGAAGGTGGGAATTTAGAAGGGAGCGAGTACAACAGCCGCCGTCGGGCACGTGCAGAGAACAATCCCGCACGTGCCTGCGCGTTCCTGTTTTGGGCGCACCATGTGATCCGGCAAATCACGAGCTCAGGTCGTGCCCGAATGGAGTACGAAATGGCTTTTATGCCCTCGATCGGGGGGCGTGAATCACATATCCGTACCCATGCCACGTTGGAGGATCCCGTCCAACCCATCCCGAGACGTGTACTGTTACGATGACATGGCATCCCGGTGGCAGATATCACTGCGACCGACATGAGTCACGTTGTCTACGGAGACTCGCTTTAATTTGTGTACCGAGTAAAGAAATTTCATGTGAGACGTGTAATGTCAATTTACTTATAAGACACTTTGATCAACTCGAAAGATATCAGCATCTTTGCATCAGTAAATCAGTTTCATTGAAATCGATACCTTTATATCGATCAAAATATGTTCTACAGGCAAGAAAGAACAGATCGCTACAGCCCTTCAACAAGTCTAAATATATATATCTACATGCTCGATACTTTTGGAACTCAAAATCTCCTCAACAAGATTTCTCTCTCAACCTCTTCGTGAAACCATAGTCTTCTTCGTAGAACAACTTCTAACCTATGTATCAAAGGAGGATCATGGGGAACCTCTGACGTCTGTTTCTATCTTATGAGTCAACTGCCAATACGACCTCTACAGAATTCTTGTAATGTTTGCAAAGTTTAAAGAGAGAGGAGAGGGGAAAGGAAAATACGTAAGATTGACGTCTTCCTTGAAGTGGTGGTCGCTGATGCTTCTTTGGGCGTGTGTGGAACTCCACGCCTTTCATTCCTCTTCGAACAACTGTTGATGCCTCCACTTGGATGATTTGGGCTGCTGCCTATGCCTTATGTATGACGCCCGGACATAGCAAACTATCTCACCGTCCTCGTGAACCGGAATGCTTGGTGTTGTGCCTCATGACGACGACGTGAAATCCACCAGCTTTGAACCTCGGATTGTGTTCCAATATATTGCAAAAGAGACAATATTCTAGTCGATGCTGACAAGACGTAATATCCTCGGAGAACCATCAGGCTCAATGATGTTATATATAATTTATTCATTAAAATATTACAAATGAGATAAATTGACTTATAACTCAATTAGAAAATAGCTCATCTATATAAATAAAATTTCAAATAGATATCAGTAAAGGAACAAAAACAACCAAATATGAAGACTTTTGTACTAATTAAAGTGTTTTTGAATAAGCTCATAGTATTCTTGGCATGTCTAGCAAATATATTATAATTAAAAATACTAATTAAAGTGTTTTTGAATAGACTCATAGTTTTCTTGGCACATCTAGCAAATATACTATAAATTTATTCAAAAATATTATAATTAAAAATAAGACCGATTACAACAAATGAATGATATCTTTTGGGACATTAGAAAAAAGATATCTCTAGAAAAAAAAAATTAAAAAAGAGATTTCTTTTCCTTCCAAAATTCATCCTAAATTATTAATATTTTTAAATAATTCTTTTGGTATGATGCATGGAGAAGAAAAAAAAGAAAAAAGGGGAGAAATGGGGGAAGGAAGACGATGTGGATGCTTGTCCATCGTTGTCAAACCACTGCAGCTTAATCGTCTCAGCAGTAGGAGCAATTCCACAGACAACCTATTCCGATAACGATGTTCACCAAATCACATCCACTATCACTTCATTTGATGTTCGTGGCTGTTCCAATTCATATGCGGAAATTGATGGCTGATGAAGCCGAATAAAAATCTCAAGGCATATCGCTAATATGGCAACAAAGAATGCATGTGTTTACCTAATAAGTAGCCAATATGAAGTCGGAATGGAATCTAAATCAAGAAGATTTATCAGGAACAAGTGCAGATAGATAGATTCCTTTCTGCTAATCCACAATCTACCGTGACATCCTATTTTATTCTTCTTGGTTGTCAAAATTGATAAGCTTCGGCTATTAGAATGATCCAATATATCTATAAACTTTAACATCTTCTCTCATGTGTAAGTCAATCTATACTTGATGTTTTTTCTTTTGCCTTTTTTTCTTTTGAGACACAGGATGATAGTGGACATCAACATGATAACCGTGGCATGATTATTTGATTTAAATGCCGTTAAATTCATTGAAATATTTATTTGTTTCCCTTTAAGTAGTTATTAGATTGTGATTGGAATTAGGCTAAAGCATTGGAGGAGCAATGTATTTGTAATCTTAAAAATAAATTAAAATTATTCTCATGTGATGGTGTTATCTGAATGCTGTCACTTTCAGAGGATTTATGTGTTGGAATTGTATTTGGGGAGTGACATATTTTCGAAGATCACTAGTCGATATCGATAGTCTCAACAGATAAAAAAAATAAGAGTAATCAGATCAAACCATTATTAAAGATTTCATATATATTGCTTCTTATGCTCGTGTGTTTTACTTCTTAAATTTTACAAGTTTTTAAAATTTTATTTAAGGTTAAACCACTATTAATGATATCAAAGCTCGATTTTCTCAACAGTAGGATTAATGTCCTCGAGAGATTTTTTATAACTCATCTATGTTCCATGTGATGGGCTATCTAAGTCTCGTTGGATTTATGACTTGATCATGATTTATGAGTTAATATTAAAAATAAATTTTAAAAATATTCTATAATCATAAATGGATTTGTAGTGACAAAACCATTGAAAAATGATATATTTTAAAAATAATTATTTGATTTAAATATCAAATTCATGCATGCTTTGTATAACACTTTTCAATTTAAAGAGTTCGATTAAATTTCTATGAAATTACTTTTGATATTTTTTGTGCTTTGAAAATTATCAATATAAACTTGATTTTTTTAATGATGATGTCCGAGTATATCATTAGTAATATATTTACTTGGATTTTTAGATATTGACATCTCAATTTAATAGAAAGTTGATAAGATGTGTAAGACAAAATTTAGATTGACTTAAGAGTGAATAACATATGTATTATTATTATTTGAAGTTCAAATATTTTTCGTCAATAGTTCATATTTAATAAATTAATGAGAGAGTTAGTTATCTCATCAGATTCTCATAAATTATCAATGCATTATTTTTGATGGGATAGTACGTAAGATTTTAATGTCCTTAAAATCTTAATGAGAAGATTTTGGGAAAAACTTGTTAAAGCGGAATAATTTTTTCCCGAAAAACCACAGGACCGTAGTCCACCTCAAACTTCCAGTAACAGGTTTACAGTAATCTTCTCTATAACAACCAGAGGATCATAATAACACCAAGGACATAGATTTTGGCTCTAGCATATCATCATAGCAGGATCTCCTCAAAAGAGAATTCTAGGTCTCACAAAGTGAGTATAGCAGGAAAGTACCTCAAAGAGGGTAAACTATAGATCAACACGATTATAGAGTTTGCTGCAAGGATTCTCCACATAAAATTTGGGCCAAAACCGACAACATTGCTGTGTCCCACTACTGCACCGCACGTTGCTGTGTCCCACTTTTGCCCAATCTCACCTTTTAATTAGTGATTTGGGCTCAACAAGCCCAATTGTCCAAGCACACATATGGGCTGGACCCAACAATTCTCCCCCTCCAGCTCATATGGTGGGCTGTACCAAGCCCGTTCTTCGCCTACATGCTTCAAGCTTCTCCTTAGGCAAAGACTTTATCAACATATCTGATCCATTCTCATTAGTATGTACCTTTTTCCAATTGTAATTCTTTCATCTTAAGCACATCACAAATCTAGTGATATCTCACATTAATATATTTGGATCTAGAATGGTATGTTGAATTCTTGAAGAGGTGAATGGCGCTCTGACTATCATAGTAAACAGTATATCCTTCCTATTTCAAGCCCAATTCCTGTAGAAACTTTTTCATCCATAAAGCTTCCTTGCAGGCTTCAATAACTGCTATGTATTCTGCTTCTGTGGTTGATAGAGCAACATAATTCTGTAACTTTGATTGCCAAGAGACTGCACTCCCTGCAAATGTCATCAAGAACCCCGAAGTGGACTTCCTGAAATCAGTATCACCAGCCATGTCTGCATCTGTGTACCCTTCTAACACAGGTTTATCATTGCCAAAACATAAACACAACCTGTAAGTACCTCTTAGATATCTTAATATTCATTTCACTGCTACCCAATGTTCCTTTCTAGGATTAGAGAGAAATCGGCTAGCAACTCCAACTACATGAGCTATATCTGGCCTAGTACAAACCATAGCATACATCAAACTGCCTACTGCAGATGAGTAAGGCACTCTGGACATTTCTTCTTTTTCTTTCTCACTTATAGGACATTGTTTCGAACTAAGCTTGAAATGACCTGCAAGTGGAGAACAAAATGCTTTGGCTTTACTCATGTTAAATCTTTCAAGAACTTTTTCAATGTAAGCTTCCTGAGATAGCCAAATCTTTCTTCTTTTCCTATCACGAAGAATCTTCATGCTAAGTATTTGTTTCACCGATCCGAAGTCTTTCATAGCAAAAGACTTACTTAGCTCTCTTTTAAGCCTCCCAATTTTTTCAACATCATGGCCAACAATCAGCATATCATCAACATATAGCAGTAAAATAATAAAATCATCATCTGAAAATTTCTTCATAAACACACAATGATCAGAT
>LVTN01000349.1:162202-204458 GCA_001649415.1 Musa itinerans
TATATATATAGTTTCTCGACATATCCAATGTACTGGGTTTCTATTAATACAGGATTTAAAGAGAACTAATATACACCATTTTACCTCTAAATATAGAGATTATTTTCACATAAATTTAATATGATGAAAACAACACATCCATGAGATAAAATTCAATCGATAAATGTATTGGGTAACTTAGAGAGGCATGCTAATGATTAAAGAATAAGATGTATGTGAAATCGAGTTCTAATCTCCTAAAATTCATAAGTATTTTAGGATTTCTAGAGTTAATATCTTTAGAGGACAGATTTCTAGGAAAAAAAATTATCATGAAGGAATAAACTCTAAAAATTAAGATTTAATTATTTTATAAATATGTTGTGTATCTTTAAATTTAAGTTTTTCTTTAAAATATGAAAGAGGATACTCTATAGGATTCTTGGAGAAGATGAATATATATATATATATATATATATTCTTTAAGTTTATATGAGATAATATACAGAAGGATTATATTTAAGTAGAGATTATTCAATAATCTTATAATTAATCTCGTATTAATATATTGATATCACAAGTACGTAAAAAATATGCTTTTGTGATTATTGATGATTATACTAGATATACTTGAACATTCTTCTTAACACATAAAATTATTATTTTAAATATTTTACTAAATTTTATAAATAAGTTCAAAATAAAAAAGATTTTATGATTTTCTCTATTTTGATTATGGTGATAAATTTAAAAATCATACTTAAAAAGAATTTTATGACTTGAATGGGTATGATCATAATTTATTCATTCCAAGAAATTCATAACAAAATAAAATTATTAAAAGAAAAAATAGGAGCTTATAAGAGATGACAATGACCATACTTAATAAATATAGTCTATCCAAAATACTTTTGGGCTGAAGCCGTTAATACGATATGTTATGTCATAAACAAATTTTTTATAATACCTCATCTATCTAAAATTCCTTATGAATTGTGAAACAATAAAAACCCAACATCTCATATTTCAAAGTTTTTGGTTGTAAATATTTTATTTTAAATGATAAGGATGCCTTAGCAAAATTTGATATAAAATTGGATGAAGATATATTTTTTTTATATTCTTCTATATCTAAAGTTTATCAAGTTTTTAATAAGAGATCCTTAATCATTGAAAAATCTATTTATGTTATTTTTCTATGAATCTCTTGCAACTAAGAAAAATAATTTTGATAATGATTTTGAATTTAATACATTAAATTTGAATGAGGGTTTTTCTTTTGGATATATCTACTTCGAAAGAAAGCTTACCTAAGAAATGAAAATATATAGATGTACGTAGCTAATTATTGGAGATATATCAAAAGATATTTAAACTTATTATTTATTAAAAAAATATTTATATAAATACTATTTTTTATTTCAAACCAAGCCTAAATACATAATGCTCTTAAAGATGACTGATGAGTCTCGGTAATACATGAAAAACTAAATCAATTTGAAAGAAATTAAGTTTGGATACTTATTCCTAGATCTAATTATCATCTTATAATTGGTACTAAATGAGTCCTTAGAAATAAGTAAGATAAACAAGATATCATAGTTCGAAACAATGCTAGATTAGTGACTAAAAAATTCAACCAAAAAGAAAATGTAAACTATTAATGGTGTCATGATTATCATTGACTTTGAGTTGGCCTAGTTGGTTTACTACCAAAGGTGCAGGTCCATCTTTACATCTCCTCCATGCAGATGTAGGGCTGTTGACATGGTGAACCAGTGCAAGAGGTCCGCGTGAGAGGTTGTTTGTTGGGGAGGCTCTGACCTAGGAACATAGAGGTCAGGTAAAGGGATCGGGGTCTTCTTTTCTATATGGTCCTTTCTTGGTCGTCGGGTCACCTTTCGATAATAGGATTGACTCTTGGGTGCCAGCGGTCCTCCACGATAGGTCAGTGTCAGGGGGGGCTTCATGGCTCAATCCCTTCAATGCTTAAATTAGTACGAGATAGAGGTAGAAAGAGAGAGAGAGCGGTATAAGCTGTATAATGGAATGAGTGTCGAGTTTCTCTCTATTCCCCCCCACCAGCGTGAGTTGGTGGGTGGCTTTTATACTTGGGCGCTTGGCTGGGCCGGCTAACCTTTGTACTGGTTGATCAAAGATAAGATCAAGTTTACCTGACTAATCATGATAGTGAAAATCTCTCTTTATCCTCTCGTGCTCTAATCCTGGTGAGGCGGGGATGTTAAGATGGGTGGCTTGCTGGCGGGCTATGCCTGAAGGATTGTCGGGGCTATTGCCATGTGGTCAGACTCCCTTCTTTCTTTTATACAAACAGGAATGGTCTTCTCATTCTTGATCTAGCAGAAAAGATTACTGAGGCTACACTATGCCACGATCCATTAACACGGGGCAGATTAGGGCGCACTCATGACACGTCGTTGTCGGGAAATTAGTAACTAAAAGTTTTGCTTAGGTGTCTGCTTCTATGGTGGCTGAGTTAGAATAGGATAGGATTATCCTTATCATTTGTCCCCCCCGGAAGGGCATCCTTCGGGGCTTCGAATAAAGTTTTCGGAGGATACTCTTGTATGACTCGGGTACAGGCTTTTTCATTGAGGTGTGTAACCTAGATATGTGTCTGCCTTAGAGGGTCTTTTAGCTAAGGTGCAGAGTGCGTTAGCTCGATCAAGATGCAATCCTCAGATCTTCTTGTTGAGGTGCATAGCTCGGGAGCATTTTAGCTATGTCGAGGTGCAACCATCGGGTCTTTTAGTTGTGGTGCACAACTCAGGAGTATGTTAGCTCGATCGAGGCGCATCTCTTGGGTCTCCTTGCCGAGGTACATGGCTTAGGAGCGGGTTAGCTCGGGTCTTCTAACCAAGGTGCATGACTCAAGAGTGTGTTAGCTTGGCCGAGATGCAATCCTAAGGTCTTCTTGCTGAGATGCATGACTCGAGAAGATATTAGCTTGGTCGAAGTACAACCCTCGAGTCTTTTAGGCAAGGTGCATGACTCGGGAGCGTGTTAGCTTGGTCAAGGTGTAGCCCTCGGGTCTTATTGTCGAGGTGCATGGCTCGGGAGTGGGTTAGCTTGGCCAAGGGGTAGGTCTCGGGTTTTTTAACCGAGATACACAACTTAGGAGCATGTTAACTCGGTCGAGGTATTGCCCTCCGGACTTCTAGCCGATGTGATATGAATTACATTTGTATTTTAGTTTTGATAAAAAAATTTAATTTTATTAATTATTATCAAAACATTTTAAATCTCAGTGGCCAACATGTTCCTCGAACTATTTTACTCACGCTGTACATATTCTTTAAAAAAATTTGACAAAAGTTATCTCAAGCTTTTGATGGTCATGTTTTTATTTTATTGATATTTGAAATAATCACCGGCAAATGCACTTGTATATGAGTATCACTTGGCATTGAACTGATAGTGATTGGGCCATGCAAACAAAATTGCCTTTAGAGTTTTTTATGAACAACATATGTCGATAACATTTATAGAATGATAAAAATTATTTTAGAAGAATACTATTTGGTGTTTAATTTTTTTTTCAATTGGTTTTGATCATGCACATGCAAATAAATTACAAGAAGTGTCTCAACTGACTTTTGATTTTATTTTATTTTTCATATTAGGTGTTTTCGTTATGTTTTAAATTTATATGTACAAGAAGATTTACGGTCTCTTGAAACTTCTTTTTCTCCAATTAAGTAGGCAATTCCATTCTTGTGAGGTCATCCACAAGTAGTGAAATTGTGGGTTAGATTTTGTAAATTAAATAGTAAAAGGTCTAAAGGATTTTCTATGGATGTTCCTACCCGATAAAATTTTACCTATGAATTGCTTAATAAATATTTTGTGTATAAAAAAATTATTATTCATTTTTATTGTAAAAATATCGACAAATTAGTTTATATCCACAACATTGGAATATTTGTGAAAAAAGTTAATTATTTACATTAATATGGTCATGATTTAAAAATGACTATCATAACAATGAAATTAAAATGGATAAATTATTTTCTTGATATTCTAATGATTTATCTTATTATTTGTGTTTTTTATCCTCATATTAGAAAAGATGGTCTAAGTAATAATTTAACTATTTATTATAAATATAAAAGCTTAGGAATAGAAGCTGATATCATTGAATAAAATTAGAGAAATAAAAAATTGATCATGAACTTTTATGACCATTACAGTGCAAACTATAGTAGACAACAAACTGTCTTGGAAACTTCTCCATCTATGGATCAAGTTAGCGGGAGTAATATAATTTGTATAAGAGAAAAATTATTATTATAAAAGAAAAAAGACCAAGTGAATTATCATACTCAAATACCAAGCTTAAAATTTATCTAATTTCTTTTGAGTTTTGTGACAGTAACATAGGTATAGAGTTTTCAATTCTTTAATGATAAGCACGATATATAACATTTTCAATTTTAGCGGGGATGCATGTGGAAGGTAATGAAGTAAAACCTTTAAGTGTGGGGGATGCATTCCGAATAAAACTCATTCGAGTATTGACTCTCGAGTCAGTCAATTGAAACTCAAACAAGCATGACAACTAAGCCAAGGCGAAGAAACAAAACCAAGAGATCATCCGTAAAGACAATAACGCTTATTTGATGTATCAACCAAAAGGATAATTAAAACATTCGACACCAGAAATAAATAAAGATTTTATAATTTTACATTTTTAGATCAACTTTTTCTAAATCATTACACTCATCATACATTCAATTTTTAAATCTTAAAATAATATTATATTTTTATATTCTAAATTATTTTTAATTAAAAATATAAAAATTGATCGTTGAAATCGAAATCAGAATCGCCAACATGGATTGTCGATTCTAATTGTCATTCCAAGAACGGTCTAGTTCGATTTGGTTTGATTCTTGACTTTAAAAAATTAGAAATCACCGAAACTGAAATTGCCGATTCCAAAACCAAGAACAGGGCTAGGGCACTTCAATGTCATATTTAAAAAAGAGAAAATATCATAAATTTCAGGGTTGGGTACTCGGTTCACATCTGCGTGGTTCTCCGAATAATCATTGTACAAAGACACTCGATACATGTCATTTCAGATCCAACAAAATAATGGAGCAAAAAGTACAAACTTCATGTCACAGGAAACAGTTTGGGAGACGCACACCATATCATGTAGAACAGAGGTATTAATTCAATAATGTATTTCTTCTCAATAGAAGAAATTAAATAAATAATTAACAGAAAATTAGCATCTTTGACGCCACTTAGGTGAGATATTGAGATGAATGAGCGAAACCCCACAACTGCATTATTGCAATGACAACAGGCTCAGATACAGAAACATATAACAATAGATAACCGAGAACGACTGAAGCTTCAAACAACTTTTAAGTAGTGATTGAGCACTTGACATTAAAATTTCCATTAAAGAGTTGAATATAAAGGAAAAATTAAGACAACTGAAATGACAGGGTTGAGTCACATATTCCTACATGCATGTCAGGTCACCTCTCACTAAGTGTTTAGTGGTTTTTGGTTACTACAGCAGCCTGCTTCATGTAGGAGGTTTCACACTAGACACTTTTCCAGTCTTCTTGTAGACAATTCACATCTATTAAGATTCACCATCCATTAACTAAAAGGATCCAAGTTTTTTTCTCCCCTTGGGTGCAAAATCATCGTTTTGTCTTCTTGTGATAGTGTAATGTGCATGCCTAATCAGTCTAATAGTTTTCAAATATTTTCAAACTTCTGGTTATTAAAACAACATTAATACACAAGTCCGAGTATGAACAATCATGGGGGCTAGTCACATGGATAGAAACGGGAGCATATTAATTCAAAGATATGGGGGCTGATTTTTTCTTCATATCATTGTACACGATTTTTTATTGGTGATAAAAGAGAAGGATAATATTATAATATTCAAACAATAAAAGAAGATCCAACAACCTCAATTGATTTTTGGGCAAAAAGCTAATGCTAGTAATTAAAACTTCAGTTAACCAGAAAGGGATTTCCATGACAAACATAAAAAGTCGACAGCAAACCCAATAAATATGCAGAAAAAAGAAAAGATTAATGTATTCAATTAGGAAAAAATAATTTTAGGTGTAAGGGACCAATAAGATAGGTTTGAGCTCTAAATTCATGTGACAAGTTAAATTTTGTATCCACTAGTGAAATAAATCAATGTTAACTGGCAGCAATAAAAGATATTTTAATCAGCATAATGGCCATGTGCATTGAGTGCTGGTTACGCCCTTGCCTACTGTAACATCTCTCACCCTGTCGGTTGTTGTCTATATCCCCAATCTCCCCCCTGCTATTGTTTTCACTTCTTCACTTTAGCTTCCTTGCACCAGGAATTTAATAATTCTTCTTTTATCTACAATTGGAGCATTGCACATTTACAAATGTAGAGCTGTTCTAGTGTCTAAACAATCATGTTCAACCAAACACTGTGTTCATCAAAAGCAGACAATTTCACTATTTTCATGCAAAGCCTTGAAGAAATAACATATTTAACTATGTCATCTTCCCAAAATGCCATAAATTTGAACTTTAGATATAATATACAATCAAAAACCAGAAACAACATACATGCATAGTAGGAACTTCTTTGGATGTTTGAAGGCATCAAACGATATCATAGATAGGTTATTAAATATTACCTCAACATTCTTCAATTCGAATTCTGGACTATGAGCCAAGCATAAGTTTCCAAATGTTTCACATGGGCCACTAATTCCATGTAACCTTCTCAAACAAAAAGGAAAGCCAAAATTGACTCCAATAGTCTGCTCAATTTAAAATTTTTCATAAAGATAAGCTAAAAGCACATTACTTACAAATCTTCGTCAAGGGACAATGCAAAGCTTCCACCCCCACCAAATGCCAGTACATCATTCAAGCACAAGTAGTAGTATCTATTTGCACCTGCAAGCAATGTCCCAATATTACCGTTGTATATAATTAGCAATGCTTAATACATTTGCTTCATTTTATTTTCATCAAAATATGCATACTCCATTTCAATGTTATTACATTATACTATTACTAAAAGGATGGTTAATCTTACTCTTGCATGCGGATATGTGGGGTTTGTAACTCAAACACTAGCCAATTAGGTTGTAAAGGAGCAACTTTATATTGGCATCCTCAACTATATTGATGTCAATTGTTTTTAGATAATTTAATTTCAAAAAGAAAAATAATCCTTATCTTTATATAGTCATAGACCATAGTAATATTTAATATTTACTATACTAGAGAAAAGCAGATATTACGAATATGATAGAAACCTTTGAATCTAAATAATCTGGTACACAAGAAGCTAGTACATATACTAGTATGAGCAATGTCCGCAGCATCATTCGGTATGGTTTGGTATGGACGATATTTATAGGTCTGATAGGTGACCGATACATTACCAAGCAAACTGGGTGGTATGCTCCTACCAAAGATGTATCCCATAGGTCCGTATAGGTCGATACCACCTAAACTGGCCCTGCACCGGATAGTTTCCTTTTTCTGTTTTTCAGTCTTTTTCAGTTTTTTCAAAACTTGGTACATAAAAGTAGACCAATACGATAGTGGTCCATATGATACCAGTCCGAGTCTTGACATACTAATAGTGGAAATTGCAAACCTTGAGTAGTACTAGTAAGTACAAGAGAACACTTCATAAAATAGTAGATATACTAAATGTGATAAAGACCTTTAAATCTGTATGATCTGTGTATGAAAACTGTTGCCATCAAAACTTGGGCAATTGCTAAGCACAATAAATTAAGGTATTGTTAAAAATAAATATATAACCCCAAATTAGACTACATAAAGGATCATGTTTGGTCCTCAGTGAATGGAAAGGACAAACACAAACTGAAATATATCATACCAAGAGATGAAAAAAATTAAAATAAAAAAAAGAAACCACAGATGGTAAAAAGGAATATCGAGAATAATGAGAGCAATATGAAATTAAATAGAATCATAGATAGACTTCTATATTTTATATTTTTTTGGCTCTCTTTCGAACTATGCATGGGACAAATTTCTTCTATCCTTCTTTCAGGATATACATTACAATGGTGAACCATGACCCAGATAACACACTGGATAAACTTCAGTATATGTGACTACCGAGTTAAAGGCAGGTCAAATTAAAGCACTTTAATGGGACAAAGATTACAGATAAGCACAGAATTGTATAAGGTAGCAAAAAAAGTATTCTTCATTGACATGCTTCTGTGAGGAAGTAATAGTATTTCTTAACCCAGCAGTGGATGTAATAATTCAAAAATTAAATAGGTCATTTTTTTAAGTAGCATAAAAATTGATGAAAAAAGTCCTTTTGATTTAAAATACATCATACACTATATATAAATTTCTTCATGATGCCTTCTAAACCAGTTAAAGCCAATCTGTAATGCACTAATTTCTAAGCAAACACCAACGTAACAAGAAGCCATAAAGCACTAACTTTTAATGCATCCAAAAACTTGTACCCAAGATTCCCATGAAGCTACTGGGTAAACTATATCAAATATGCTGGTCGATGTTGAGTGAGCTTTATGAACTTCAAATGATAATTATGCTCATCGCTGTCTGCTTGATCCAGTTTTTAAAACCTCAGAGGCTTAAATTGATTCTTACAAATTTTCCTAAGAAAACAGTGTCCTAAAACTTTCATACATGTTATTGGCCCCTATTGACTGTAAGACCATCCATGCTGAGTCATTGACATCAATAAATTACAACTCAGGACCTCATAAATTGAACAATCTCTAGCTTGACTACAAAGTGGACAAAAAGTTGCTGGCCCGCTGTCCAAACAAGAAAAATATAAACCACTAACTCACTGGCACAATCTTGGTTGTGACAACCCAATTTCTTTTTAACAAAGAAACCATGATGATGCTCTAATTTGTCGGTGCTTAGATGGCATTACCATCTTTAACAAGTAGTAATGAAAAAATGTGTGGACATCCATTACCAGCTAACTATTTGATCCAAAAATATCACCAACTTTGACAATGGTAGAATCTAATTTTTGAGAGCATTTCAAGTGAATCAAACTGGAAAATGTCAGGCATTAGTCAACAGAAAAAACATCAGGATGGGATGGTATAGAATTATTTTCTGTAATGTCAATAGTCCATATTGTCCTGGAAGTGGTTAAGCAAGACTAAACAGGATTATCAATGATCTATATACCATTCCAGACATATAATATTGGGATTTTCAAAAGGATATCTCCTAGTTGCTAATAAATCAGAAAAACATCATCAATTATAACACCAAAAAGTTCCTTATGGTCCCAAAAAGAGCTTGGAAAATATAAATACTTGTGCATATTAAGAATATGTACATGAGTGAAACAATTACCAGTTGCTCTGAAAAGCCTTGGTTCCCCATAAATTGTAGTGAACACAAAGGTTTGAGTTGTGCCCTGCCCAAGTGTATGATGATAATCAAACTTGAGAAATTACAAAAGCAACATAAAAAGATTTTACAAGAAGATGTGTTTCATTGTGACAAGTTTGTGGAGCATTACTTGGTACTTCATTTTAGGTGCAGGCTTTAAAGGGCCATCAAAAAAGCCACCAAATACAGCACCTTGCATATCTCCAACAATCTAGCAAGTAAGAAAACCAATTTCACAAGAAACATTCCCCAGGGTTCAAACAGATAAATGGTTGAAATACCTCATGAAGATGTTAGTAGTTTTCTCAATCAAAGTGATTGGCAACCAGAAGAAACTAGCAGACAAATATAAACTTACCAAAAGACATGGTCCTGGAAGGTTAATACTGTTACGAAGAAGCGTGTGAAGTGATATTCCATGTTTCCATGTGCTGCCCTTCATATGGAAAGAGCAAACATATATCAGAATCAATGAGAGTAACAGAGACTTGCAAACAATAGACTTTGCAACATCTTACCTATACAAAAGAATCCATTGGCACCCCTTCACAATATTAGGCAAACATGACCCGAAAAACTCAAAAAGGATGGCAGACATGAATACAGACTTGTCTGTGAGATAACAAAGATATTCAGCAGAGTCATGTGATGTAGAAGCTTTGTCAAGTATGTGAGAGCCATTGGGATTGTCAGAGAAATGGTCCATGTTTCTCTTTGAACCCTCAGATACTGCATCACTCTCACTTCGTGTTACACTTTCCTCAAGACAATTAGGTGATCTATCTTTCTGTGCAAAAAACTTTACTTTCCGTCTTCTCCGTGATGACGAACTGCCACCATATGAATAAGTAGGTGATTTTCGCTCACTTGCATCGATACCACAACTTGCTGGGTTCAGAAGAGATAAAATGCGTGAAAAGAAAGAAGATCTCTTTGGAGAAACAAATTCTTGTGAACCAATTTCCTGCAACAAAAAAATATATAAGCTAAACATACCATGCATTTGGACAATACGATAAAGCAGCATGCAATTGCATCAAAATGGATATCCCATATTCAATAAATTATTCTAAAATTAATGAAAAAATGCATCTTCTAAATTATTAGTTTTGTAATTACACAACTGATAAGGATACAAATGTACTCTGAACCCAGGAAAAAGGGCTCAAGTATTAGTGATTTCTTGCATGAGCCTAGATTTTTCATGTCTCAGCCTAGCTGAGAGTCGTGATTATAATAATTTGGGATCCACGTATTGCTAAGCCATTGGTGTGAAATATTTCTCATGTCAATTGTCTCCCATTACATTTCGAGATATGATATCCAGTGTCTCGGATTGCAATGTCATTGGTTATCTTGACGAACAATCACCTAGTAGTCTAAGAAAGGGCTCAGATCCACGTGAGTTCGGAAAACTGGGTAGGAAATCATCTCTCTTAAGGACGATCACCCTTCTCAGGCTTCCAAGATACAACATTCATCCCCTCAAACAAGGAAAAACCGACCATGTAGCATAACATTAGGTTCACAGAACAGATAAAGGAAACGGTCTGGTAGGAAGACATACCAATTAGTAGATGTCCAAAATGATACAACGAAAAAAATGCAATGTGCCATCAGAATCTTAAACAACAGGAACCAAGAGCAGATCCAGTCACTAATGGTAACGAGAAAGCAAGAATAAAGACAGAAGGGATCAAGCAGAATCACCTGCGGCTCCGGCGGAGCGACGGCGGAATCCACGGGCCGAGGGGAAGGGGCCGAGGGGGTTTCGGCGAGGAGCCGGGACAGCTTCCCCGCCACCTTGTCCTTCCATAACGGCATCGCCCCGGCGGCGTGGGCGAGGGATCCCGGCGTTCGAAGCCCCAACCCTGACCCTAAACCTCGGACCACCCGCTGATACGCGGTGGGGAGAGAGAAGATGGCTTTCGACGACGCCTTCGACCGGTTTGTGGCATATATGGAAAAGAAAACAAAAAAAAGGGTGGGAGAACCACAAAAAACGGATCGGGGAATAGCGACCAAAATAGTGAGGGGACCGAAGAAACAGCATGGCACTCGGCCGCCATGTCGTGTTTCCAATAATACCCCCGAAGCAACACGGAAATAGACCAAATTCTAAAAATGAAGGGACATCGACATATGGTATTTACAAATTCTGAAATAGGGGACCTGTCCTTATAAAATTTATAATAAATAATAGACCCCTCGAAGTAGTTAGGATCGATTTAAATAAAAATCACACCCATTAAAAATTAAAACTAAATCTCTAGTCAATAGTTCCCGAATCGAACCTAAACCAGCTTCTAATTATTTGGTTCTGATTTCTATAACTTAGAACCGGAACCAAAATCAATGGTTCCGGTTCAATTTCAATTCGAAGCCAAACAAGGAGAATATACATATATATATATATATATATAGGGAAGGGAAGCAATTACCTTCTGCTTGTGGGGAGGAGAAGGGGAAAGGGAGTGGTGGTTGATGGCTTGGACTTGCAAGAAGTAATGATGTCTAAGAGTCACGACAATTTGGAAGAAGCAATGAAAAAGATGAGACGAGGGAAGTAATGAAAGATGAGACGAGGGAAGAAAAACAATGACGTGCCACTCGAGGTAGAGCAAGGGAATGATCTAGGCAAGCAGGGAAAAAGAGGAAGGAGATAATGGTATAATTAGAACTCACGAGAGAGGTCAGGACTTAGAAGAGCCGAGAGGAAACAAAAAATGAGAAGAGAGAAGAGAAGCGATGGAGCTTTTTTATATATATATATATATATATATATATATAACCCAAAAAAAGCTCCATCGCTTCTCTTCTCTCTTCTCATTTTTTGTTTCCTCTCGGCTCTTCTAAGTCCTGACCTCTCTCGTGAGTTCTAATTATACCATTATCTCCTTCCTCTTTTTCCCTGCTTGCCTAGATCATTCCCTTGCTCTACCTCGAGTGGCACGTCATTGTTTTTCTTCCCTCGTCTCATCTTTCATTACTTCCCTCGTCTCATCTTTTTCATTGCTTCTTCCAAATTGTCGTGACTCTTAGACATCATTACTTCTTGCAAGTCCAAGCCATCAACCACCACTCCCTTTCCCCTTCTCCTCCCCACAAGCAGAAGGTAATTGCTTCCCTTCCCTCCTCTCATCTTCTCTTACTCCTTCCAAGCTCTCACCTTTAATGATCATCACTGCCTCTCATGAGTTGCAACCATGAACCACTATCCTCCCCTTCTTCAAATTCCTACTTTTTCAGATCATGCATGTCTTTCCTCCGCTTTGAGTGGGAGTCAACCTCAAGGAATGATTCTACGACATCATCACCATCAACTGCCTCTATCATATCATTCTCAAACTCAATTGCGTATTGTCTCTCTTAATTGATATTCGCTTTCCACTAATACTATAGGAGGAGGTCGTTCTCTCATCATATTGAACTATGTAGGCATTATCACCATCTACCTATATATCTAGTTTGGAATCAAAATTATTAATTCCCAAACCGAAACCATGAATCAGAATCATTTGGTATAATTTTAATTTTAAATTTGATAGAACTGAAACAAACGATTCTAGTACCCCTTACGTGTATAATATCTATCCAAAAAATATTCTATAGGAATGCATATGCTAAATTTATATTTAAAAGGATAAATATGAAAATGGTTTGCTTGAATATTACATTTTTTAGATTTTGTTATCACTATTTACAACCCGACATGACCAAATGAAAAATTTACTAATATCCATAAATTTTGATGTATTTATTATTTTTTACTAATATCCACAAAATTACCTTTTATCTTTCATTTTGAGTATAAAAAATAGATTGAGTGAACGAAACGAAACAGTGATCGATAAGTTAAATAAAATAAAAGCAATATTCTGAAGTACAGCATCTCATTCCAAATAATGCCTTTTTCTTTTCTGAGAAAAATTCTAAAAGCATCTACACATAAGGCAAAACGAGAAGGACCCTCAAGATTCCCTTGGCTATCATAATACCAGGCAGGTACATTAAGGTCCTTCCTTGACAGCCTCAACTTCGGCATGAAGAACTATCTGCTGGAGATGCCTGCACTTAGAACACCCAAATAAGAATGCAAAGGTCTCGAGGAATTGATGCTGTCAACCAGTTGAAAACAGTCTGGCTCTTGAATGATTCTCGGGATTGCGTTTGTAGCAAGTTTGGCAGATGCTCTCATAGTCACAGTCTCAAAGTCTCAGCATATATTTTGAGGCTATTACACTACCTTCCGTCTCTAAAAACTATCCCCATTCCAGTGTCTCAGAGAATTATCAGTAGAGTCATCTTGTCCAAGGCATTCAAAATCACGTACATAAATATCAATGGAGCTTATTTTGAGCGACAGACTCTTCTACGGAGTCAACAAAATAACTAGTAGTATGATGAATATAAATGACTCCTTTGCTTGTTCCATTGTGTGCCTAAAGAACTTCCACCTCAACAACAGAGAGCACTAAGCTTATAGTGGTGGTGATGCTGTGATGTTAATCACCACCATCTTCACTCTTTTAGTGAGGCCACCAAGTTCAAACTCACCAATAGTCCTTGCACGTGCAACATCCTTCCTGAAACATATGGTATCTGTTGACATCTCTCACCACAATCTCCCTATCAATCACCCTACTCACATACTTGAAAAATTCATGGCAGTCACCACATATCCTCAAATTCTTTACCACTCTCAGTGACTTTCCCTTTGGCACTGATCCACTCACTACTCCAAATGCTACGGCTAATCTCTCACTGTGGTACCAAAGGTCCTCATCCGTCTCTTTGTAACCCAGTTTGCTGACTTCCTCCATCAATTCCATCAGCTTGGCATATATCTCTGCCATCCTTTCATGCTTCCTATCCCCTGCGATGAACACATGCACCTCGCCCCTCACTTCAATCCAACTCCTGCCACCTTCCTTCTTTACTCCATGATCCCTCATCTCTGTCCAAACTTTGGCTGTCTCATCCTTTTTCCCTGTTGACGAATATATATTAGCCAGCATGACATAGGCTGAGTCATCCCTGTGGTCAAGTTCTAAGAGCCGCCGGCCAGCAACCGTGGCCATATCCACTGCATGATGGACTACAGAACCAGAAAGCAGCGTCCGCCAGACTGCTGCATCAGGCTTACACGGCATTGTCAAGGCAAGGCGCTCTGCATCCACCAGACGCCCCACACGAGCCATCACACCAACCAAGCATGTGTAATGTTCAAGTCCTGGCACAACCCCATATCGAGAGGTCATCAATTCGATCCATCTCTCGGACTCATCAGCCAACCCAGCATTGACACACGCAGTGAGCAGTGCAAGGAAGGTGTATTCATCAGGCCGAAAGTCTTGTCTCAGCATCTCATTGAACAACTGGGTTGCCCTTTTGGAGTCACCCTGTTGTGCATATGCCCCTAGCATTGCATTCCACATGACTAGATTAGCATCAGTTACCATTCCCTCGAACACCTTCCTAGCATCAGATGCGATACCCGATTTCCCATAAGCATCAACCAGGGCGGTACTGACCACCAGATTGGTCTCCAGTCCAGCAACAGCAGCATGAGCATGTATGATCCTTGACTGCTCCAGCGCCGCCAAGTGAGCCGCTGCACGTAAAGCGCCAGATACACTATACATGGTCGACGAAATAGCAGAGTCTGACCTCATTGTGGCAAAAACACTTAAGGCATCGGCCGCACAATGGTTCTGCGCCAGACCAACGACCAACGCACCGTAACAAACCTCATCTTGATCAGAAATTTCTTCGAACGCATTGAGGGCATCCCGCGGACGGCGGGCTTTGCAGTAGAAGTGGACAAGTGCAGAGCCAGTGAAGGGGAGGCGAGGGAGGGCGATCTTGTGGGCGAGGGCGTGGATCTGCAGGCCGGAGAAGAGAAATGATGGGAGAGAGGAGGAGAGGGTCTTGAGGAGGGCGGAAAGGGTGGCCTGGGAGGGGATCTTGGGGCGGCGGAGCATGGAGACGAGGAGGCGTAGGGCAGCGGCGGGGTCTTTGGAATGGGCGGAGATGATGGCGGTCCAGGAGGCGGCGGTGGGGGTGAAGGGGAGGCAGCGGAAGAGGCGGAGGGCGGAGGGAAGGGTGGAAGGTGAGAGGGAGTAGAGGGTGATGAGGCTGTTGCGGAGGGCGCGGTCGGTGGAGGAGGCCTTGATGAGTCGTGCATGGAAGCGGGCTGGGTCCATTGCCGGCGGGAAGGAGGCCGCCGGCATTACTGGGAAACGAAGAAGGCGAACCAATCCCCCGGAGACGTTCGTTTCCCTCGTACAATAAAGGATTCTTCAGGCGACGATGGGTCGGAGCTTGAGTGTGACTTCAGTCGTAGCTCAAAATTAGGATTTTTGTTCGCTGGAACAGAGTGTGTGTGTGGTTTTTCTATAACGGTGTCTCCGTTTTAAATAATATTAGAAATATTCTGGTAATATTAAATTTAGGATCATATTTCTTTTTAGGAGGGCAGAATATAGACTCTAAAAATTTAAATATAAAAATAATTAGGAATTACGAAATATTCCATCATAAGTAAATATTTAATTTTTATAATTAAATTTGGTGAAGGATTATCCAGAAAAGAGTTTTAAGCCTAAATCAACTCTTTTAAATTAATAAATAGCTAATATTTGATTGATTAAAAATTATTTTTGAAATTATATTACCAGAATCCTAAACTTGTTGAGCTGACAAAATTTTCACTATTTATCTTAATGGAACCGTCAAAATGATAGGTTCCCTGAATCTTAATATTTTATTATATATAAATTCATAATTTTACAGTTAAAAGTTTGCATAATCTGATTTATAATTTTTATAAATTATTCTATAATTTTGAAATTATTTATTATGATATTTAGATTTAATACATAAAATTTAGATTAATTATTATTATAAATTTAAATTTAATGATTATTTAATTATATTTTGATCTCTCTATCTTCTAATTATTTCAAATATTTTTATCTGGAATTTTTATGCATTGCAGGATTTTTATATGAACTAATTGATATAGAAATAGTTTTTAAATATTGTTTGATTATATTTTTATTTTAAATAAAGAGTTCTGCATAATTAGAATGGCAACTATGTGATTTTCGTGTATTTGCAATTATTATGTGAATTTTTATATGTAATTATTGATCTTATATCAATTTTAATTCATAAAGATAAATTTTGAATCCTTCTTGATTATGTTTCTATTTGAATAAACTATTCTGCATGTCCAAAATTTTATTGACTTATTCCGAAATTTTTGAGTAATTATATCTATTAATTTAAAATTATTGACTTGAACAATACTTTTAATCACGAAAATACATTTTAAATATTTTTAATTATGTTTCTGCTTAGAATGAACTATTCTGAAGTTTAAAATTTTATTTTTTTATTCACAAATTTCCTAGTATTTTTAGGTATTACTTTGAAATTATTGACTTGGATAAAAATTTTAATCCATGAAAAATATTTTTTTAATCTTATTGATTATATATCTATTCTAAATAATTCAGGATGTATTTTCTCTGACCTGAAATATGTTCACATGATTTTAGCTGAATTATTCATGATTTATTAAATTTTAAATTAAAAATACTAGTTATTGATATTTAATTCATGAAAAATAGTTTTGTAATATTATAATTATGTTTCTATTTATAATGTTTATAATTCTTATTTGATTATTATGGAATTTTGGAGCTATACCTAATTTTATTTTTTTCCTTGGAATGCACGGTTTTCTCTCACTTATAATTGGACAAAAATCTCCTCAACTACTTCTTTTTTGTCCTTTTCCTCATTTCGCTTTTATCGGTCAATCAGATCAACAGTTTAAATCGAACCGATTTAATTTGTAAGGACAAAAATATCCTCAATTATCTTTATCTCCTTTTACTTGTTTCTCTTTCTTTCGGGACTCATTCAATTAGATCAACACTTTCCACTGAATCAATTTGAATCGATTTAATCGACCAAACTGTTAGAAAGATTCAGAACAAAAAAAATAAAAAATATTTTGTTAATATATCAATTTGTAGTAATAAAATATTTTAAAAAAATATATAATTTATCTTAAAATAATTATAAAATACAAAAAATCAAATTATTGAATATAAAATAAAACATAATGCAATAATATTATTGGTATATTTTAAATAAAATAACAATAGAATAAAAAATCTCAAATTTGAAGGAAACCTTGAAAATGATTTAGAAAACCAAAATAATCATTTTTATAGTTTTAAGCTATTAAAAAATATATTTTACTGATTTTAATATTTAAAAGGTTGAATTCATGTTTTTTTTACTCAATTTAAGATGAAATTAAAATCACTTGGGTCAAAAACTATGTAAAAATGATAAAATTAATATAAAATTAATTTTGATTTCTCTACAAACTCGTATAAAATAAATAATAAGAATAATTTTGATGTATACATCCAATGGAAGCTTGACATGTGGTTGAGCGCCATGTCATTACACCACATCATCACGTTGACTAGACAAAAAATATTTGATTTACCATACCTTCCATTACTTAGATGGTTATAATTAATATATTATTAAAAGGTTCCCAAATGCGCATATAGGTGTCATGTGATTTTTTATTTTATCTCGGTATACTTGAATCTCGGTCATATGCCATATTAGGAATTTAAAACCGTCAATGTTCCAACATGCTATTCCGTCACCCAGAAGCAACGTCGAGATGGGCATCTTGTCCTGTGGAGCAATCTCAGCCGGCGGATTAGAGGGAGTTCGTCCCGCCATGAGGTGTTTTTTTCTTTTTTTTTGAACAATTTAAATTTGAGTAATATTTCTTCCCACTTGCCTGTTGATACCGCGACGCGATGGCCTCGAGTGGGCCCTGCTGAGGTTTCCTGCCAATAAGCTACCAGGTAGGCCTCACGGTAATTCTTTGATCCAGTTTTGGGAGTTCATGCCTCTCGTCTCCTGAAGAGTAATATCAACCGTCAGATTAGAGACAGTTCATCCCATCATGAGAATGTGTTGCCGGAACAATTTGAATTTAAGTTTAATATTTTCGACACCCGCCATGGCTACTCGTTTGCTACCTGCCTGCTGATATTGTATGGCGTTGGCCCCAAGTGGGTCCCAGAAGGGGTTACTGTCGCCTCCAATAACTGGGCAGGTAGGCGTCATGGTAGTTCGTAATGATTAGAGGGAATTCTTGCCCATACTCTCCAGAGAAGCAATCTCAGCCGTCGGATTTGAGGGAGTTCATCCCATCATGAGAAGGTGTTGCAACAACAATTTAATTTATCCACCAGTTACGCCTACTCTTGCTGCTACCTGCCTGTCAATATGCGGACGCATGTCCGAAGTGGGTCCCGCTGGCGTTTACCGTCGCCTTCATTTAGTCAGCAGGGAGGCGACATCGGGAAGCGGTAGACAGATGGAAAAGGATTAAGGCCCGAATCCGACTTGATTTAGGAAGTGGGCATAGTTTGCAGTCGGTCCTCTGCATTGACCAAATAACAGAGCCCAGACTCCAATCGCCGGGCTGATAAGAGACCTTCGCCGCGTTCTCTACGCTGTTAAGTACTATCATAATAGAAAATTGAACGTGACCTTCGACGTCCCTAACCTCGAAAGCGCCCCCCACAATCTCTCTCCTCTTATGCTCACTCTGGTGCTCTTTAACCCGTCTTCTGTTTCCTACTTCTCGTCTCCAAGAGTAGTATGCGAAAATTGAAGGGTTAGTCTCTCAAATCTCTCCTTTACTCCTTTGGTTCGTAATCTTCTGAACCAAGAATTTGTTTACTCGTTTTATTCCTTTCTGATGTGTGTTTTCTTTAATCTAAGATGGATTTTTTGGTCGAGAAAAATAGGTTTCGTTGACGATCGCCGCATTAATCTCCAAGTCGTAGCCGATGCACCAAATTGTCGGTGGAATCGAGCAGTTCCTGGGAAATCCTCTTCCTTGTTAATCTGAGTCGTCGAAGCGATGGAACTCACGGGACCGGAGCACGTCCTTGTCGATATAAGCTCCGACGAGGAGTATTCCGGCCCGGACAGGTTGGTCAGCTCCTCCTTTGGCTGGGTCGACGAGTTGCACGATCGCGTGGACGAGCGGCAGGTGGAGGAATCGGACGACGTGGTGTTCGTGGATGAGTTCTCGGTCCCCGTGGCGAAGAGGCGGAAGCCGAATTCTGATTCGTATGTTCCGGGGACGTGCGGTGGCTTGGACGGCGACGACGACGACTGCTTGGTGCTGGATTCTGGCCCGGATAAGCCGGTTGCAGTCGTGCACGATAAGGACAGTGGTGGAGAGGAGGAGGATGACCTTCTCGTGGTCGCCGAGAAGGGGCAGGTGGGGAATCACTCTGTTTCCTTCTCTTCTTCTTATGAACATAATGATGTTTCTTTCTCTGTGATCTACTCAAAGTAGTGGCGTTTGCTTTATTCCTATTATTCGTGCCTTACCTTCTAATTACATGGACGCGGAGCATTTCATTGTACTGTGAATTCTCCATGTGGCGTAGCACTAGTACTTTGTGTGTTTGGTCTGAGAACTAAAGCCTTTTACGTCCAGCTTAGTCTCACCGAGGGCTAAATTTTGGCTTTCAATAAGAGATATGCACACCCTAGGTCCTTTTTGCATTGCATTAACCTGATATTGAAATGTAAAGAAAACTGTCCTTGGAAATCTAGAAGAGTTTTATTATTCAACCCTTGTTTTGCCTCTTTTTAGTTACTAGAGAGTATTTTGTACGTTATACATCATGACTGCGATGTTTGATGCACATATGATCAGGATGTCCATTGGAAGGCACACATATGAAACATGTGGAACTTGAAAACATTATTCACATGTTACTCTCAAAGAGTTTATAGACTTGTTTATAAGAACTAAACATATTATTTTATATCTTCGACTCTCTTTTGTGATGATTATGTGTGTTAAGCATTCAAAATAGATCCCTGTTGAGTTTAACTTTGTAGATATTGGAGCTGTTCAGCAAAATGTCCTAGTTATGTACAAGTTTTTTTAATTTGGTTTTCTTTAATTTTTTTTGTTTTTCATGATATCCATGTTACTTATGCATGCCTCATGTTTTCTGCTGAATTACATCTTTGTCCATGTGCATAGTGCAGTTTGTGCCCTTTAACGTTGGTGTTTACAAATATTACGTTTTACCTTGTCTTGCGTTACCATGATATGATTCCACTGTCAGCCTCTAGCTATATACAGAGAATTTTGGATGCTCTATGCCCTGTTGATATGGCTTTGGGGCATGCAACAGTTTATTGAAACTCTATACTTTGAGCTTAGCATTAGAACTGGCAAACTGGACATTAATCATCTAAACACCATTCTATTAGCTGTTGATATGTGTTCACACTTCACAGCGAGCTAGTATCAATTGTTTCCACCTAAAATATTTTTGATTGAGCTTAACCTTGGATCTAGTAAGCTGAGATAACTCTTTTGAACATATTTATTACTAGCATTTTGCACGTGCAAATACACATGATCAGATTTGAACCCAGACTAAGCAAAATTTTGAATGACAGCCATATAATTAAGGAAGAGACTAAAGATTGATGAATGTGAAACTTGTCTTTTCTGCTTGTTTGCTATTAAGATTCCATGATTAATATGTCCCCTAATTTACTTGATTCATTGATCAGTCACCATGAACAGATGATTAAAAATTTCAGATTCTGATGATGTATGATCCATTGTGACCAAGAGCATTACAATAGTTTAGATCTCATTAGATTTATAGTACTTAATTGATGAATTAACCAGTACCAATTGATCACTTCTATGTAGACCTAATTAATTGTTATTTCATTTCAGATTTTATTTTAGCAATGGTTATCGTGCATGTAATTCTTTATGACAAATAATAGCATGGGCATGATTTACTAAATTATCTTTGTTCAGATTTGTCATGGTGGCATGAAATTTTAATTGAAGGATTTTAAAGGAATCTTCTTGCATAAGAAACATGCGACATATTTTCTTATTGTTGCAATGAGACACAAACAAAGTCCAATTTTTGTTTATTTATCTTAGTCTGAGAGTTGTTTTGCCTCGAGTCTAGGACATCTTTCTTAAAAGAATCAATGCTATTGTCTACAGGATGATTTTTTTCACATGATTTGGTACATTTTTCTGTAAATACTTTTCAATAAAAGTGCTGTGGTACTGTCAACATTGATTTCTAGTTCATTTAGTTAGTATGATTAATGTTCTTTAAAAGTATACAGATGTTGACCATGGCAACACCACATATAATATACTAGTATGAATCTGTTATCCAACTTTATCCTTATTTACCTTTTATGAAAGGCCTTAGAAACATGATCCACCTTTGTGCAATCTAGGGACGAGTTCCTTACTGGTAAAGAAGAACCACATAATAGTTTCCAGTCAATATATTCTATCTCTATGTAGCCATTTATTTCTTAAAAGTATCTATTTTTTCCTAAATTATATCTGAACTTCATCTAAAGATAAACTTATTAGTGCTTTTCAGGAAGGAGGATTTTGTTCATTTAAAAACAAGCTTTTAGTCTTATAGGGAATGAGAACTAATAATACCTTTGACATGGTAAGAACCGCAAAACTGGCAATGAGTAATCTTGGGAAAAAAACTTTGATTTCCCTTGCAAGTATGGAACTTTTTTTTTTTTTCAGTTCATCCCTCTTATGATTATACTAATAGCAGGAAGCCTTGGTATCCAAGTCCCATTGGTGTAAATTTTTCCATCTATATTGATTTCTTATGTGGATTCAGATTCTGATTATTCAGTTCAACCTTGATTACCAACAAGTTAATATAGTTTGTTTACCATTGAATTCTCCAAGTTTATTCTTTTAATTCTTGTCAGGGTCAAGCAATACAAACCTTAATATGTAGCTCACCAACCTGTGCTGACATTTATATAGTTGTCTTTAACTCATTGTCGTTAACACACTTTGGTGGCAATTTTTTACTTTTGTCTTCTAATTTTAAATGCCACCTATTACACCCCCATGATAACAAATCCATGGTCAGATTCCATTGATTGGAATAATATCTGCAAAACTATATTCTTTTATCATTTTAAAGGACTTCAATAACCATGCTCCTTAGTTGCAATTCTGAGAATGCTGTCAGCTCACCTAAAGTTAGACCACAGCTTCCCTAGTTTCTTTAAGATTTAACTTTTAAATATGTTTTGCTTCCATGGTCATTCATATAGAGGCAATAATGATATGTGATGATGAAATTTTGGGCAAAAGAGAGATAATTTGAGAGAAAAAATATATTAATATTTCTTACTTATGTTGATTGGAAGATAATAATGTCAAATATTAATATTGATTGTAAAAAAGATACTTCATGTCGAAAACTTATTTAGTGCTTTCTAGTAAGATAAACTTGTCTCTCTTTGCAGTTACATAATTGAGTCAATAAAATTGTGATGACTGATGAACGTAAAGTGTCATTACTATATTTACTATGAATACCTTCAGGAATCAAATAACACAGTAATTGCATATACAGTCAACAACATTCAAAAAACATCTAATTTGGTGAATGTACATTTTATATGTGCGTGTACGTGTAAACTGCAACCTATTGAGTAGGGAAAATGATTTGCTACAATCCTCCAGCTATCTCCATTTCTTTGCTGCTTCAGCTTTGATCTGTTCTATAATGCTGGCATGATCCATTTTCCCTTGTCCAATGTCTCTGTATTTCAGTCATCTGCATTTTGTATTTTCTGCCACGTGTGGGGTGGGTGATAAGTAGATCACATCGGACCTCACTATATGAGAAGAAATAGTTTCAGATCCTCTTTTGAATTCCACTCTACTCCTAGATTTGAGCATAAGGCTTGTAGCAGTGTACATTGGATATCAGCTTCACTTAATATTTTGTGTTTGTACCAAAGTAAATGGCTTGTAGCATATTGAAGAGCTAAGGTCTCTTGGAGCCTAGGTGCGAGATGAGGCACAAATCTTGTTGAAGCAAAGCACACAACACAAATATCCATGATGGATAGTTATGCAAATAACATATTCGGTACTTAGATCTAATTGTTTCTAAACAATGAAAAATATGTTCTGGCACATTTGCTCAATGATTAAAGATTGTTAGGTCAATTGTCAAATGCAACACCATTGGTGGTGAAGATGAAGTTGAAAACATTAACAATAGAGTAGGGAATTAACTACTGAAGAAAGATATAATTGGGATAATCAGGACCATGAAATGATATGTCGAAACCCAACTGTCTGGTTTTTCTTTGCATTTCAACAAAGAAAAATCCTTCTCTATATGTTGGCCATTTTGTCTTGCTAAAAGGAGCCCAAGTTTTGCTCCTTTTATTACATTGACATCATAGCAAGTAATGAAGGTAGTATAACATTATAAAGGCATGCCTTGTGGGCAACAGGTTTTTTTTGGAAAAGCTCATGAGGTGTGTACCCAAGACATGCCTCAGTTGGTGAGACCAAAATTTGAGCTTCAGCGAGCCTTATGCATTAGCACCCCTAGGTGCTCTTTTAATAACACTGATCTGTACGACACAGTCCATTGTATGAATCTAGCAATCTTATTTAGTGGAGAAATATTATTATAACTGTATGCTTTCACCTTTATTATTATTACCATTTTAAATAGTTTCATGGTACTATGTAATATGTATGTACAATTAATGTTCTTGGATCTATTTCTGGAGCATTTCAAATTTGAGTTGAGCTTTATGGCATTGCATTGATGGGGAAATTCCTTGGCTTTTGAAACCAGTCTGTTTAATTTGAATTTACACTTATGAGCGAAATGCATAACAATTTGGGACTTCCATAAAAGTGATAATTTTCATTTATATAAGTCTCTTTCCCTAGAAAACAAGATTTTCACTTTTCTTCAAATTTAGGAGGTGCATGAAGAAGTTTATTGGTCCATTGATGAACCACATTCTTGGTTATGTATCTGAAACAGGAGATCTTGTGCTATATGATTAGCTTTTTTCTGTTGATTCCTAAATTTTGAAGTTTTTTGTGGTCACAATTTGCTTGTTCATCAAGGGTTTCTTTACATTCCTTTACAGTAATGTCAGAAACAAGAAAATTGGAGAAGATAAAATGTCCATGGACACCACATTTGATTGTATGATAACTAAAATAAATGTTTCATATTTGTTCCTAGAACAGGCATATAATGTTTATATTGTCAAGGTTAAAGTGGGATAACTTGTTAAATAAAAAAAGGGGATAACTTGTCACAAAATGATGTCAGCAAACAGTTGTCTTTCTAGATAAAAGATTATTCACCTGTTATAAATGTTTCTTGCTTTTTTGTGGCAGATGCATGATCAATTTTTACCATCTATGCATGTTTTTAGCCAATTTTAATCATCCATATTATTTGAGGGTTTAAACTTGTTAGTTCAAGTTTCTATTTGCATATTGGAAATAGGTTTTTAATGCTTATATTGTCTAAATGCTAATGTTGGAATCTGCAGCTTCTTCACTGTTTGACCTTAAAAAGAGACATGCTTATGTTTATGACTTTTTGCTACAGATGCATCTTTTCCTTATAGCAGCATCTAATAATTCTTTAACCATATTTTGTATTTTTGCAGTTGGCATGCCGGGATTACCCACATTCACGACATCTATGCGCTAATTTCCCTTTTAGCACCTCACCACATCAAAAGTATTGTGACCTGGTGAGTCTTGCCCTTTCTACTCAAGACTAGTATTCATTTCTCCTAATTATGATTTGCTGCAATTTTGCTACCCATGCTTTCTGAAACTTTAAAGATTTTTTATTTGGTATTTTATTCTATCATGCTTTCATGTGTGTAAATAGTTTGATGCCTACTTATTGCAGTGCCATTGTTATGTCTGTGACTCTCCAGCCCCCTGCGATTACTGGGGCAATGGTGATTTAGGTACCGACCATTGCCATTCTACTGATAAGGGAAGGTGGAAATCAATGAGGCAGTTCTTCAAACAGAAGAACATGTTGGCTGTGCCGCCTCAGAAATTCACATCATATAACTCTTCTTTAAATATCCCACCACCTCAAGATTCAGTACGACTACATCATTTCAATCCAGTTCCTCTCAGACCAAATTTACTCCAGCCTTGCTCAGCCACTATCTCAAACCCAGATGCAATCCACCAGAGAAACCAATATCGACCTTCCGTTCTCTCTTATAGACAGAGACCTCTCCAGCAGCAAACCAAATTCTACCAATTCGTTCGTAGGGTACAACATGTACAGAAAAAAGGTCAGCATTCTGGTGCATTGACCACTCAACTTATGAATTCTCGTACAAGATTTAGAAGGTCTGGGATGGCACAAGCTGGATTTACTAGCATGAATAACCATTCTGAAAACACTATTTCCAGTTATAATCATGTTACCAGGGCTGTGCGACAGAAATCTACTCATGCAACAATGACATCACAGATTCCTTGCCCTCCAGAAGGACAACAGAGATCTCAGGACCTGTTGATAAAAACATCGGTTGTCTCAGTAGGTCAGATGCAAACTACTGCACCATCTCAATTTCAACCAGCACAAATGCAGTGTTCTGTATGTCCTACGTTGACAGCAGCAGATTTTAGCCAGAAGAGTTGGCAGGATATATTGGCTAGTGTGGCATCTGAACTTGGAGTTTCAAACTGTAGCGACTCTTGCATCATGGACAGCCAACAGGCACCTATGCTTCCTTCTCCATCACAACCATGTGATGAGTCATTTTGTCAAATCAATGCAAGTGTAGATGTTCACTCTGCTACTGCAATGACTACTAACCTTAGTCCATTAGATCATGGCTGTAGTCTGTCGAGCAATACAATGTCTCAAATTCCAGAACATATTGAGGGAGAAGATCCTGACCTTGTAAGCAACACAACTGCAGGGGAGAATTGGCTGGATAGTCTTTTAGCATCCATCGAGAATTGAGATATGATTGTAGTTCCAGTAATAAACCAGACTTCAGAAGAGGGTCTGCTATATGGTCGTGGAGTCTCATGGAGCAATGCGAGCATGGGTAGTGTTTGACCGACGCCTAGCTTAACTCCGTGTGTTTGATCCACTCCACCAGTATATTGTTCTGCCCATGTATTTGGTCTTTTATTGGAGCAATCATCTCCTCTGTGTGTTTAACAGGGATGATTTGCTTTTAATCTTATCAATTGCTAAGAAATAATTCCCCAATCATCTAGTAGCGATGATACACAAGTCTCCATTATTTAAAGGTTGAAATTGTCATTTAATTTCTAACAGTGGCATGGACCTCTCAGTCAACTTTATCAGATGCATACATCAAACAAAGGCACTACTCTTTTTAAGTTGATAACCTCCTGGTAATATTATATACATGCCAACAAGGTCTCAAATCCTGAAGCTCTTATTAACTCCATTCTATGATATAGCTTGTACTCCAGGAAAGGCTGTAATTGGTATTGGTGTCTTTTTTTTATTATTTTGCTATAACATTCGGATGAGTCTTGGGGTCAACATAAACTTGCTCCTTTTGTGATTGCTAGACTCTGCTTTGACGAGTCTCATTGAATTGGATCATCGCTGTTCTTTTTTACTATTCTGGATAGTGTCTTAAAACATATTATCTTACCATTATTTTTTATTATTGTTACTATGTTTTTTTCCCCAAGTTGCTATAACATATTATCTTAAAAAAAAGATGAGTGACGAAAACAAAATTTGATTCCAAGACCTTTATAATAAATTATCAATATTAAGTTAAATAAGTTGACACGTTACAATGAAGTTCCAAGTTCACCTACCGGCTGAGGGGTTTGCAGGCAGCGAAGCAAGAGTTTCCAACCCCAGTAGCATTCCACCATCACAACTTTGTTCCGTCTGTCATGACATCCTTTATTATGCTGAAGCAGTTGCTCAATGGTCACACATCAATCGAAACAATAACAATTTTGCTTGCATTCTTGTTAGTTTTGCTAAATTAAAATTTGATCTGTATGAACCCATTCAAGGTTGACTTAATACCTCTTTTCAGAAAAAAAAAAATCTAAATTGGAAACTAAAATTCAATGCAATTAAACTGTGAGCTATTATTCTATATCAACGAAACATAACATCTTTTTATTCTTTAACATGGAGGTTTGGGATCCTTTTTTCTTTTTAAGAGAAAAATATCATTAATGCTAAACTGGGGTTACAAAATGAGCTACACAAGGGTCAGAAGCAACCCAAAAAATAGAGAGCTTATAGTTCTCCCAAAATTGACGAGCCGAGGCCACACCATTTTGCGACCTCAGAAGCATGCATCACGTTGACTACTTGGGGACATGAGAAAAGGAGCAAGATATCTTCCAAAATGTTTCCGAGGAAGCATGGAATATTTACCTTAGCAAAATTAACTAGTTTTTAAGGAGTAAATCTTGATGCATATGTTGTTAGATTTAATTCAGTAGCTTTTCAAATATCATATAGCAAAGCAAAAATTTAGTAGTAAAAATCTGACTTATTTGTAAATCCCTAGGATCTAATCATAAATATGAATAATATAAGGATTAAACTATAAAATATACTAAGAGAAGGAAGGAAGAAAGAAGAGGAAGGGATTGACCGTGAGAGAGAGAAAGACAAAGAAAAAAAAAAAAGGCGGAAGAAGAGGAGGGGGAGAGGGGAGAGCAGGCGATTGCGCCCCTTTATGTTCGCATGAGTTATGGCTGTGGAGGAAGAAGGGAAAGGGAGAGAGAGAAAGAGGAAGAAGGACTAAGGAGAAAACAAAAGAAGAGGGAACAAAGGGCTGCGGCCATGGGCGAGACGGGAAGGGAGAAGAAGGGGAAGTGATTTGGGCATAGGATTTTGGAAAAAATTCTTTTATTTGGGATTTAATCATTTGAAGGCACATGTTTTAACCTTTTTCTACTGTAATTCTAATATCTATTTTTACCTTAATTATAAGAAATTTGAAGATATCTCTCTCGTTTAGATGTAAAGTTTTGAATCTGAAAATTTTAAAATTTATGACCTATCTGTCTTGTTATTATTATAACTCTTTATACTAATTTCTGATTTAGGCAAAGCTTGCTTTTCTAAAAATAGACTTATAGATCTTTCTTTCTACATATAATAGATTTAGAGTTCAAATGATTACCTATACTTCTATTTTAATTGACCATATGAATTTTGTAAAATATGGACTATAATTTCTAAACTTTTGATACTAAACTACTTATAACTCTTTGTTGATTTATACAAAATATACTTTATTAGAAATTAGACTTATAAATATTTTTATGCATATTTGATTTGAAAGATTTAGAGCACAAATATCTACTAAAAATTTGTTTTAGTTGACCAATTGAGTAAAATAGAGATAATATTTTTTGACCTTTTATCACTAAATTATTCATAACTCTTTGTTGGAAACTCTAATTCATATAATATTTTATTCATCTAAAAGTAGATTGACATATAATTAATCTATAATTCTTTATTTTAATTAAGCTTTATGTAACTGCTTTGAACTCTTGAATACTCTTATCATTAATTTATTTCTTATTTGAATGTATTATGTGAAAGATTATGTTTGCATTTAATTGACTCATATAAGCACATGTATATTTTCATTGTCTTGCATGTATTTCCGATATGTACCAATTTTAAACTTTTTTTAAAAATAGAAAATGGAGTTATGGTTAGAGCTCGCAATGCTCTGCCAACCCCCTTTGACTTCACCTAGACATGGGTAGATGGAGCTCCAAAATATGAGAGACTTCTATTTGATGGTCATCTAGAAATGGATGGACTATATTTTGTCTATGATCCCATTACTCCCTTAGTGTTTTTGATATGATATCCAAAGTATTGTTTACATGTTTTTATGTACGGTTTAGATAAGAATGAAATGAATGTAATATCAAATATGATATTTAAGCTTCTGTTTCTTATTTATTATTTTGATATGCTCAGAGATATTCTATACACCATTGATATGCTTTGGATCATTTTAATGTCATTGATATGCTTTAAAATATTTCATACGCTATTGATATGACATTTCATATGTATTGATATGCTTCAAAATATTTCATACGTCATTGGTATGCTTCGAAATATTTCATACATTATTGATATACTTCGAGACATTTCATATACCATCAATATACTCCAAAATGCTTCTTGTGCCATTGGTATGCTCCAATTATTTTTTACTCTATTTGTTATGAACCAAATATGTTTCGAATGAATTGACATTGTGATTTTGTATTCAATGAGTGGATATTTATAAATTCTTATATCTTACCTTACGTTTTAATATAAAGTTTGTTTGAAACTGTCTTCTTGTAATATGGATATGTTTGTCACTTGCTGAACTTTGTAGCTTATTCCATTGCTATATAAACTTTTCAAGATAGCTTTACACTCATTAAAATGTTAGAATTGGGCTAAGATAGTAGAAAACTATTCAGATTGTGGAAAAGTTTTGTGGGTTGATTATATTATTATATAAGTGTAATTTTATGTATAATAAAATATTATCGATAAATTTGAATTGATATATCATGTAAAAGCTTTATAAGACCTCTCTCGTTTAGAATTTTGAAATGTTAAAGTTTAGTTTACGACGATATGAATTTGTGGTAAATGATTGGTTTTATAATTGTATAGATTCTTACATTAGTGAATTTATAAGTGTAGTTAATATTTTGTTATGTTGACTTTGAGTTTCATGAATTATCGAGTGAGGTGGTGTATGATTATAAACTACATATTGAATAATATTTGAATATTTTTCAATGTCCTCATATAATAGTTTGGATCTTAGATTATAGATCATAGATGAATTATAATATTCTTGATTTAAGATACGTTCATGTCTCTTGAATGCGATAATTTGGAGGGGGGGGCACGGAAGTGAATGAGCCATCATTTTTAATTGAAAATTCATTACTTACCTCCATCGATGATTTCTCAATCCTTTATCTCTCAAGAGAACCCTCAGGCAATAAAGTAATTTGATAGTTATCATGAAGAAAAGATAGAACTCTAAGAGTCAAGGTGTGATGATTTCTCAAGTGGTTTACAATGCTTGGTGTTGTTTCTACTTATCCAAGGAGCCATAGTCCAGTGGCAATATCGCTACTAAGATAATCAACAGATTGTTTATCAAGATCATCATCTTCCTTAAGCTAAGCTATAAGGTGCCAATCATAGAATCACTTGAAATAGTAAGCAAGTTTGGATCATAAAATATTTCAAAAAATAACAGTAATTCAATAAGTGAAGAATAGATGGAAGAATGCTTGAGAATAATGAAGAGGTAAGGAGATATCTTTAAATGAAGAATTTAATTTTTGGTTCCACTTTTAACTACTAAGCCACCGTCTAACTTAGACTAATTGGGTGTTCATTCTTCTATGCTTAAGCAACTATATGTACTATTTATTGATACACTTCCAAATGGATAGAGGGTCTAGACCCATCTATCATCATTGGTCTTTTAAAAGAGATGTATGTCTTGTATCCTATCAGTTAGAAAATAATAAAATAGTAAGTATAAAGATGAATCATATCCAGAGCCATTATAAATGAGGTCGACGACATTCACATTAACGAAAGAGGGGGGGGCGGGGCACGGAAGTGAATGAGCCATCATTTTTAATTGAAAGTCATCAAAATCCAATGCTTGTTGGAAGAAGGGGGAAAGTGACTGAGCCATCATTTTTAATTGAAAATTCATTACTTACCTCCATCGATGATTTCTCAAACCTTCATCTCTCAAGGGAACTCTCAGGCAATAAAGCAATTTGATAGTTATCACGAGGAAAGGATGAAACTCTAAGAGTCAAGGTGTGATGATTGATCAAGTGGTTTACAATGCTTGGTGTTGTTTCTACTTATCCAACGAGCCAAAGTCCAGTGGCAATATCACTACTAAGATAATCAACATATTGTTTATCAAGATCATCACCTTCCTTAAGCTAAGCTATAAGGTGTCAATCATAGAATCACTTGAAATAGTAAGCAAGTTTGGATCATAAAATATTTCAAAAAATAACAGTAATTCAATAAGTGAAGAATAGATGGAAGAATGCTTGAGAATAATGAAGAGGTAGGGAGATACCTTTAAATGAAGAATTTAATTTTTGGTGCCACTTTTAACTACTAAGCCACTGTCTAACTTAGACCAATTTGGTGTTCATTCCTCTTTGCTTAAGCAACTATATGTACTATTTATTGATACACTTCCAAATAGATAGAGGGTCTAGACCCATCTATCATCATTGGTCATTTAAAAGAGATGTATGTCTTGTATCCTATCAGTTAGAAAATAATAAAATAGTAAGTATAAAGATGAATCATATCCAGAGCCATTATAAATGAGGTCGACGACATTCACATTAACGAAAGAGGGGGGGGCGGGGCACGGAAGTGAATGAGCCATCATTTTTAATTGAAAGTCATCAAAATCCAATGCTTGTTGGAAGAAGGGGGAAAGTGACTGAGCCATCATTTTTAATTGAAAATTCATTACTTACCTCCATCGATGATTTCTCAAACCTTCATCTCTCAAGGGAACTCTCAGGCAATAAAGCAATTTGATAGTTATCACGAGGAAAGGATGAAACTCTAAGAGTCAAGGTGTGATGATTGATCAAGTAGTTTACAATGCTTGGTGTTGTTTCTACTTATCCAAGGAGCCATAATCCAGTGGCAATATCGCTACTAAGATAATCAACAGATTGTTTATCAAGATCATCACCTTCCTTAAGCTAAGCTATAAGGTGCCAATCATAGAATCACTTGAAATAGTAAGCAAGTATGGATCATAAAATATTTCAAAAAATAACAGTAATTCAATAAGTGAAGAATAGATGGAAGAATGCTTGAGAATAATGAAGAGGTAGGGAGATACCTTTAAATGAAGAATTTAATTTTTGGTGCCACTTTTAACTACTAAGCCACTATATAACTTAAAACCAATTGGGTGTTCATTCCTCTCTATTTAAGTAACTATATGTACTATTTATTGATACACTTCCAAATAGATAGAGAGTCTAAACCCATCTATCATCATTGGTATTTTAAAAGAGATGTGTGCCTTGTATCCTATCAATTAAGAAATAATAAAATAGTAAGTGTAAAGAAGAATCACACCCAAAGCCATTATAAATGAGGTCGGCGACCTTCACATTAATGAAAGAGGGTTATTTGGAGAATGGGAGATTATTAAGCCAAGGATCATCCCAATAGGTAATTGAAGTATTAGTGCCAATAAGAATTCTAAAACCACCTTTTAAAGAGTGAGACTAATTGAAGATTGTATGAGTAGTTGTAGAGGGTATAGTTGTAGGAAGAGACCCCATGGGTCCAGGGTGCCATATTTGGAAGTAAAAGTTTTGACCCATAGCTTATTTTTGTTGCTAAGAATAGGTATTAATCTTTTTATGAATATAGCTTATTTAGTAATGATAAGGTCTTTGATGTCAAGTCCCTGTTATCTTTTAGTTTAGTAAGGATATATGATCCAGATGCATGTTGTCGTAGTTTTGATTGTCATTCCAAGAGAGGTCTCTTTTTAAAAAAGATATTTTGTTAACAATTTTTGTTCAAAATCCAAGAGTTAAGTAGGATGTGAGTGGATAGGAGATTAATTATATAATTTATTAGAATAATTTTTCTAAGAAAGCAAATGCTTGTATCAACCTTCAATCTTACTCATGACTTTGTTAACTAGAGAGTACTGGTATTGGTCTTGAAGTGAGAGATATATTTCAAGATATTTAAAAGGTCATTTGTTTTCAAGAATATTAAGGATAGAGCAAAAATTATGCTTAGTGATATGCTTGGAGAAATAAATGTCAAATTTCTCAAAATTGACTTTGAGGTTTATAAGATTCTCAAAAATTTTAAGAATTTTTTATATCTCGAATTAAGATCATTAGTAAGATAATGTCAAAGATTTTGATATCTTTAAGGTGAAAAGGTATGATATTTTTTTATACCACTATTAATTTTGAACTATATTAAATTTTTATTATTTATGAGGTAGAAGAAAATAGGCAAAGAGAAACAAGCCATGATCCACTTAGTGAATTGGCAAGAAATGTTCATAATTTTTAAGGAATTTTTAACGACAATCTAGGATATAAAATCAAATGCATTCAGTTTGAAGAGAATGAAAGTATATTTAGCTTTCGAATTAGTTAGAGTATGAACAAGCTTATTAGCAATAAAGATGTTATCATAAATTATTCTTCCTTTGATACAGACAAATTGCTTGGAATTGATCAAAGAACTGATATAAATTTTAAGCCTATTTGACAAGAACCTTATTCAATATTTTGTAAAGGATGTTGCACTGAGCAATCAATTTGATATCTACAATGTGGATAACATTACTCTTCTTATAAATAAAAATTAGTTACGTCTTACCCATGGTCGATGATAAGACAATCATAGGAAGGTTTCAAATTTAGAAAGAATACGACACGTAAGAATTCCTCTAAAATTAATATAAAACTCAACATTGAAATCATTGGGATGGGTTTTTTCCCGTGATCCATTTGATTTATAGTAGTTTTGACTTCGACGTGTAAAATGAAAGATCAAATTATGTATAGTAGTTTGATTTTGAGGGGTAAAATGAAAGATCAAATACTTATAAGAAGGATAAAGTTTAGTAAAAGAAGAGCAAAGAGTCCAGTAGAAAGACCCAATAGGAGAGAAAGAGTTGCAGAGCTTATTGTACCAGTAAAGTGTTATGAGATATAGAAAGTTTTACGGCATTAGGTCGATTGTGACATTGCTCCGTAGTTGCAATGGTCTTCTCAATTTATAGAAATAATATAAAAATAATTAAAAAGCGGGGATAGCTCAGTTGGGAGAGTGTCAGACTGAAGATCCGAAGGTCGTGTATATTATTTAGTTTATTCTTGATTTTTTTTAAATAATCTGTATTATTTAGTTTATTCATTTGCATTCTATCAAAAAAAAAGAGAAAAGAAACATAAATATATTTATATATGTATTTGTTTTTTAACTATAGAGTTAATTAATTAAATAAGTAGGAATATCTCAGTTGAGAGAGAGTCAGACTAAAAATCTGAAGGTCTTATGTTCGATCCATGATCATTGCATTTATTAATTTTTATATCTATTATGTCAAAACAAAAGAAAAATAAAAGTGAAAACACTATAACTTCACAAAATCGATAATAATTTTTATTAGATTTTACTATCTATAAAATCAATTCCTGATTTTTCAAAATAATTTGTATTATTCCTAATTTTTTAAAATAATATGTATTATTTAGTTTATTCATTTGCATTCTCTCAAAAAATAGAGAAAAGAAACATAAATATATTTATATATGTATTTGTTTTTTAATTATAGAGTTAATTAATTAAATAAGTGGTGATAACTCAGTTGAGAAAGCGTCAGACTGAAGATCTGAAGGTCTTGTGTTTGATCCACGCTCATCGTATTTATTAATTTTTATATCTATTATGTCAAAACAAAAGAAAAAGAAAAGTGAAAACACTATAACTTCACAAAATCTATAATATTTTTTATTAGATATTACTATCTGTAAAATCAATTCCTGATTTTTCAAAATAATTTGTATTATTTAGTTTTTCCTGATTTTTCAAAATAATCTGTATTATTTAGTTTATTCATTTGCATTCTATCAAAAAAAAGAGAAAAGAATCATAAATATATTTATATATGTATTTATTTTTTAGCTATAGATTTTATTAATTAAATAAGCGGGGATAGCTCAATTAAGAGAACGTCAGATTGAAGATCTAAAGGTTACGTGTTCGATCCATGCTCATTGTATTTATTAATTTTTATATCTATTATGTCAAAACAAAAGAAAAAGAAAAGTGAAAACACTATAACTTCACAAAATTTATAATATTTTTTATTAGATATTACTATCTGTAAAATCAATTCCTGATTTTATAAATTCCTAATTTTTTAAAATAATATGTATTATTTAGTTTATTCATTTGCATTTTATCAAAAAAGAGAGAAAAGAAACATAAATAAATAAATATATATATATATATGTATATGCATTTGTTTTTGAACTATAGAGTTTATTAATTAAATAAGCAGTGATAGCTCAGTTGGGAGAGCATTAGACTGAAGATCTAAAAGTCATTTGTTCGATCCACGCTAATAGGATTTATTAATTTTTATATCTATTAAATCAAAACAAAAGAAAAAGAAAAGTGAAAACACTATAACTTCACAAATGGATAGAGGGTATAGACCCATCTATCATCATTGGTCTTTTAAAAGGGATGTATGCCTCGTATCCTATCAATTAGAAAATAATAAAATAGTAAGTGTAAAGAAGAATCACACCCAAAGCCACCATTTTTAATTGAAAATTTATTACTTACCTCCATCGATGATTTCTCAATCCTTCATCTCTCAAGGGAACCCTCAGGCAATAAAGCAATTTGATAATTATCACGAGGAAAGGATAGATCTCTAAGAGTCAAGGTGTGATGATTGATCAAGTGGTTTAGTGTTGTTTCTACTTATCCAAGGAGCTAAAGTCCAGTGTCAATATCGCTACTAAGATAATCAATAGATTGTTTATCAAGATCATCACCTTTCTAAAGCTAAGCTATAAGGTACCAATCATAGAATCACTTGAAATAGTAAACAAGTTTTGATCATAAAATATTTCAAAAAATAACAGTAATTCAATAAGTGAAGAATAGATGAAAGAATGCTTGAGAATAATAAAGAGGTAGGGAGATATCTTTAAATGAAGAATTTAATTTCTGGTGCCACTTTTAACTACTAAGCCACCGTTTAACTTTAGACCAATTAGATGTTCATTCCTCTCTACTTAAGCAACTATAGGTACTATTTATTGATACAATTCCAAATGGATAGAGGGTCTAGACCCATCTATCATCATTGGTCTTTTAAAAGGGATGTATGCCTCGTATCCTATCAATTAGAAAATAATAAAATAGTAAGTGTAAAGAAGAATCACACCTAGGGCCATTATAAATGAGGTCGGCGATCTTCACATTAGTGAAAGAGGGTTATTTGGAGAAAAGGAGATTATTAAGCCAAGGATCATCCCAATAGGTAATTGAAGTATCAGTGCCAATAAAAATTCTAAAACCACCTTTTAAAGAGTGAGAATAATTGAAGATTGTATGAGTAGTTTTAGAGGGTATAGTTGTAGGAAGAGACCCCATGGGTCCTGGGTGCCATATTTGGAAGTAAAAGTTGACCCATAGCTTGTTTTTGTTGCTAAGAATATGTATTAATCTTTTTATGAATATTGCTTATTTAGTAATGATAAGGTCTTTGATGTTAAGTCCTTGTTATCTTTTAGTTTAGTAAGGATATACAATCCAATAAGATGCATGTTGTCGTAGTTTTGATTGTCATTCCAAGAGAGATCTCTTTTTAAAGAAGATATTTTGTTAACAATTTTTGTTCAAAACCCAAGAGTTAAGTAGGATGTGAGTGGATAGGGGATTAATTATATAATTTATTAGAATAATTTTTCTAAGAAAGCAAATGCTTGTATCAACCTTCAATCTTACTCATGGCTTTGTTAACTAGAGAGTATTGGTATTGGTCGTGAGAGATATATTCCAAGATATTTAAAAGTTCATTTGTTTTCATGAATATTAAGGATAGAGCAAAAATTATGCTTAGTGATATGCTTGGAGAAATAAATGTCAAATTTCTCAAAATTGACTTTGAGGTTTATAAGATTCTTAAAAATTTTGAGAATTTTCTATATCTGGAGTTAAGATTTGGGGTTAGCTAAAGGTAAAAAGGAGATCATTAGTAAGATAATGTCAAAGATTTTGATATCTTTAAGGTGAAAAGATATGATATTTTCTTATACCACTATCAATTTTGAACTATATTAAATTTTTATTATTTATGAGGTAGAAGAAAATATGCAAAGAGAAACAAGCCATGTTCCACTTAGTGAATTGGCATGAAAAGTTCATAATTTATAAGGAGTTTTTAACGATAATCTAGGATATAGAATCAAAGGCATTCAGTTTGACGAGAATGAAAGAATATTTAGCTTTTGAATTAGTTAGAGTATGAACAAGCTTATTAGCAATAAAGATGTTATCATAAATTATTCTTCCTTTGATACAAACAAATTGCTTGGAATTGAACAAAGAATTGATATAAATTTTAAGCCTATTTGACAAGAACCTTATTCAATATTTTGTAAAGGATGTTGCACCGAGCAATCAATTTAATATCTACAATGTGGATAACATTACTCTTCTTATAAATGAAAATTAGATAGGTCTTTCCCAGGGTCGATGATAAGACAATCATAGGAATGTTTCAAATTCAGAAAGAATACGACACGTAAGAATTCCTCTAAAATTGATATAAAACTCAACATTGAAATCATTGGGATGGGTTTTTTCTCGTGATCCATTTGATTTATAGTAGTTTTGACTTCGACGTGTAAAATGAAAGATCAAATTATGTATAGTAGTTTGATTTTGAGGTGTAAAATGAAAGATCAAATTATGACTTATAAGAAGGATCAACTATAGAAAAAGAAGGGCAAAGAGTCCAGTCGAAAGACCTATTAGGAGAGAGAGTTACAGAACTTATTGTACCAGTAAAGTGTTATGAGATATAGAAAGTTTTACGGCATTAGGTCGGTTGTGACATTACTCCGTAATTGCAATGGTCTTCTCAATTTATAGTAATAATATAAAAATAATTAATAAGAGGGATTAGCTTAGTTGAGAGAGCGTCAGATTAAAGATTTGAAGTTCGCTTGTTCGATGCACGCACATCGCACATATTAATTTTTATATCTATTTTATCAAAACAAAAAAAATGAAAAGTGAAAACACTATAACTTCACAAAATCTATAATATTTTTTATTAGATATTACTATCTATAAAATCAATTCTTAATTTTTCAAAATAATTTGTATTATTTAGTTTATTCCTAATTTTTTAAAATAATCTGTATTATTTAGTTTATTCATTTGTATTCTATCAATAAAAAGATTAAAGAAACATAAATATATTTATATATGTATTTGTTTTTTAACTATAGAGTTAATTAATTAAATATGCGTGTTCCATATACGCTCACCGCATTTATTAATTTTTATATCTATTATGTCAAAACAAAAGAAAAAGAATAGTGAAAACACTATAACTTCACAAAATCTATAATATTTTTTATTCGATATTACTATCTATAAAATCAATTCTTAATTTTTCAAAATAATTTGTATTATTTAGTTTATTGCATTCTATCAAAAAAAAGATAAACAAAGCATAAATATATTTATATATGTATTTATTTTTTTAACTATAGAGTTAATTATTAAAATAAGCTATGATAGCTCAGTTGGGAGAGTGTCACACTCAAGATCTGAAGGCTGCGTGTTTGATCCACGCTCACCTCATTTATTAATTTTTATATCTATTATCTCAAAACAAAAGAAAAAGAAAAGTGAAAACACTATAACTTCATAAAATCTATAATATTTTTTATTAGATATTATTATCTATAAAATCAATTCCTGATTTTTCAAAACAATCTGTATTATTAAGTTTATTCTTGATTTTTCAAAATAATCTGTATTATTTAGTTTATTCATTTGAATTCTATCAAAAAAAAGAGAAAAGAAACATAAATATATTTATATATGTATTTGTTTTTAACTATAGAGTTAATTAATTAAATAAGTAGTCATAACTTAGTTGGGAGAGCGTAAGATTGAAGATCTTGTGTTCGATCAATGCTAATCATATTTATTAATTTTTAAAGGATGTTGCAGAGCTTATTGTACCAGGAAAGTGTTATTAGATATAGAAAGTTTTACGACATTAGGTCGGTTGTGACATTAGTCCATAGTTACAATAGTTTTCTCAATTTATAGAAGTAATATAATAATAATTAAAAAGCGGGGATAGCTCAGTTGGGAGAGCGTCAGACTGAAGATCTGAAGGTCGCGTGTTCGATCCACGCTCACCGCATATTTTAATTTTTATATCTATTATGTTAAAACAAAAAAAAAGAAAAGTGAAAACACTATAACTTCACAAAATCTATAATATTTTTTATTAGATATTACTGTCTATAAAATCAATTCTTGATTTTTCAAAAAAATATATATTATTTAGTTTATTTCTGATTTTTCAAAATAATCTATATTATTTAGCTTATTCATTTGCATTCTATCAAAAAAAAGAGAAAAGAAACATAAATATATTTATATATATATTTATTTATTTCTATAGAGTTAATTAATTAAATAAGTAGTCATAACTTAGTTGGGAGAGCGTAAGATTGAAGATCTTGTGTTCGATCAATGCTAATCATATTTATTAATTTTTAAAGGATGTTGCAGAGCTTATTGTACCAGGAAAGTGTTATTAGATATAGAAAGTTTTACGACATTAGGTCGGTTGTGACATTAGTCCATAGTTACAATAGTTTTCTCAATTTATAGAAGTAATATAATAATAATTAAAAAGCGGGGATAGCTCAGTTGCATAAATATATTTATATATGTATATATTTTTTAACTATAGAGTTAATTAATTAAATATGCGGGGATAGCTCAATTGGGAAAGTTAGATATGAAGGTTGCGTGTTCGAGCTCACCTCATTTAATAATTTATATATATATTATGTCAAAAAAAAAGAAAAAGAAAAGTGAAAACACTATAACTTCACAAAATCTATAATATTTTTTATTAGATATTACTATCTATAAAATCAATTCCTGATTTTTTTAAATAATTTGTATTGTTTAGTTTATTATTGATTTTTTAAAATAATCTGTGTTATTTAGTTTATTCATTTTCTTTGTATAAAAAAAAAGAGAAAAGAAACATAAATATATTTATATATGTATTTGTTTTTTTAATTATAGAGTCAATTAATTAAATATGCGGGGATAGTTCAATTGGGAAAGTGTCAAACTGAAGATTTGAATGTTGCGTGTTCGATTCACACTCACCTCATTTATTAATTTATATATATATTATGTCAAAACAAAAGAAAAAGAAAAGTGAAAACACTATAACTTCACAAAATCTATAATATTTTTTATTAGATATTACTATCTATAAAATCAATTCCTGATTTTTCAAAATAATATGTATTATTTAGTTTATTCCTGATTTTTTAAAATAATATGTATTATTTAGTTTATTCATTTACATTCTCTCAAAATAAAGAGAAAATAAACATAAATATATTTATATATGTATTTATTTTTTAACAAGAGAGTTAATTAATTTAATAATTTGGGATAACTCATTTGGAAGAGTGTTAGACTGATGATCTGAAGGTTGCGTGTTCGATTCACATCCTACCTTATTAACTAATTTTTATATCTATTATGTAAAAACAAAAGAAAAAGTAAAGTGAAAACACTATAACTTCACAAAATCTATAATATTTTTTATTATATATTACTATCTATAAAATTAATTCTTGATTTTTCAAAATAATCTATATTATTTAGTTTATTCATTTGCATTCTATCAAAAAAAAAAGAAAAGAAACATAAATATATATATATATATATATATATATATTAACTATAGATTTATTTAATTAAATAAGTGGGGATAGCTCAGTTGGGAGAGCATCAAATTGAAGATATGAAGGTCACGTGTTTGATCCACGCTCACCACATTTATTAATTTTTATATCTATTATATCAAAACAAAAGAAAAAGGAAAGTGAAAACACTATAACTTCAGAAAATCTATAATATTTTTTATTAGATATTACTATCTATAAAATCAATTCTTGATTTTTTAAAATAATATGTATTATTTTGTTTATTACTGATTTTTCAAAATAATATGTATTATTTAGTTTATTCATTTGCATTCTATTAAAAAAAAGAGAAAAGAAACATAAATATATTTATATATGTATTTGTTTTTTAACTATAGGGTTAATTAATTAAATAAGCGGCCAGGGCTTAGTTGGGAAAGGTTGCGTGTTCGATTCACGCTCACCTCATTTATTAATTTTTATATCTATTATATCAAAACAAAAGAAAAAGAAAAGTGAAAATACTATAATTTCATAAAATCTATAATATTTTTTATTAGATATTACTATCTATAAAATTAATTCCTGATTTTTTAAAATAATCTGTATTATTTAGTTTATTCCTGATTTTTTAAAATAATATGTATTATTTAGTTTATTCATTTGCATTCTATAAAAAAAGAGAGAAAAGAAACATAAATATATTTATATATGTATTTGTTTTTTAACTAAAGAGTTAATTAATTAAATAATCGGGGATAGCTTAGTTGGGAGAGCGTCAAACTGAAGATATGAAGATTGCGTATTTGATACTCGGCCACCTCATTTATTAATTTTTATATCTATTATGTCAAAACAAAAGAAAAAGAAAAGTGAAAACACTATAACTTCACAAAATCTATAATATTTTTTATTAGATATTACTATCTATAAAATTTATTCTTAAGTTTTCAAAATAATCTGTATTATTTAGTTTATTCCTTAATTTTCAAAATAATCTGTATTATTTTTATTTATTCATTTGCATTATATCAAAAAAAAGAGAAAAGAAACATAAATATATTTATATATGTATTTCGTTTTTAGCTATAAAGTTTATTAATTAAATAAGCGGGGATAGCTCAGTTGGGAGAGCGTCAAACTAAAGATCAGAAGATTGCGTGTTTGATCCACACTCATTGTATTTATTAATTTTTATATCTATTATCTCAAAACAAAAGAAAAAGAAAAGTGAAAACACTATAACTTCATAAAATCTATAATATTTTTTATTAGATATTA
>LVTN01000349.1:205001-244749 GCA_001649415.1 Musa itinerans
TACAAAAGAAAAGGAAAAGTGAAAACACTATAACTTCACAAAATCTATAATATTTTTTATTAGATATTACTAGATATAAAATCAATTCCTGATTTTTTAAAATAATTTGCATCATTTTGTTTATTCTTGATTTTTTAAAATAATCTGTATTATTTAGTTTATTCATTTGCATTCTATTAAAATAAAAGAGAAAAGAAACATAAATATATATATATATATGTATTTATTTTTTAACTATAGAGTTTATTAATTAAATAAGCAAGGATAGCTAAGTTAGGAGAGCGTTAGATTAAAGATCTAAAGGTGTTCGATCCACGCTCACCGTATTTATTAATTTATATATATATTATGTCAAAACAAAATAGAAAAAAAGTGAAAACGCTATAATATCACAAAATCTATAATATTTTTTATTAGATAATATTTTTTATAAGCTAGGTTAGCTCATTTGGGAGAGCGTAAGATCTGAAGGTCACGTGTTTGATCCATGCTCATCGCATTTATTAATTTTAATATCTATTATGTCAAAACAAAAGAAAAGTGAAAATACTATAACTTCACAAAATCTATAATATTTTTTATTAGATATTACTATCTATAAAATCAATTCTTGATTTTTTAAAATAATTTGTATTATTTAGTTTATTCATTTGCATTCTATCAAAAAAAAGAGAAAAGAAATATTAATATATTTATATATGTATTTATTTTTTAATTATAGAGTTAATTAATTAAATAAGTTGTGATATTTCAGTTGGGAGAGCATTGAAGGTCGTGTGTTCGATCCATGTTCATTATATTTATTAATTTTTATATCTATTATGTTAAAACAAAATAAAAAGAAGAGTGAAAACACTATAACTTCACAAAATCTATAATATTTTTTTATTAGATATTACTATCTATAAAATCAATTCCTGGTTTTTCAAAATAATCTGTATTATTTAGTTTATTTATTTACATTCTATAAAAAAAAGAAAATAAACATAAATATATTTATATATGTATTTTTTTTTAACTATAGAGTTAATTAGTATATTTTTACTGATCTCACTCTCCCGGAGGGAGATGGACTTGAAGCTGCAGTCTGCATACAACTGAGCGGAACTCGCTGTTCCCACTCAACAACAGGGAGGCTCCAATAAAATGCCTCCTTTCCCAAAAAGAAAAAGCTCATCTCTGGTGGGTGATAGATAGAGCTACATCCACCTCGGTCCTCTCCACAGAGGCGAGCCGAGGAAGGACTAATCAAGGACACTGCTACATCTTCCTCCTCTCCAACATATATCCTTGCTTGCACAAGCAGGAAGAAGAAAGGGAAGGGAGGTGCACTCGATTGAGACTCCGTCTTCCCCTCCTCCTCAGCTCCGAGTGCTGGCCAGGCTTTATGGGGCAAGTCAACATAAAAAGTTTCAATGCAGGCTTTGGCTTTACAAAGGCAGATCCTCCTCTCTCTCTCTCTCTCTCTCTCTCTCTCTCTCTCTCTCTCTCTTTGATCAGTTTCGTTTCTCCGTTATGATCATTGGAACAGATGATAATGATCTAATACTGTTTCTTTTCTCCATTGCCAACTTTTGATGAGTAGCTACTGAGGGAGCTATAAGGTACATGGATTAAAGTTTCGAAAGATGATATCATCCTATGATTTCCTTTGGTAGGGATTCTTGAATACGATATAATTTCTTGAAATTAAAGTTTATTCTTTCTTAAGAAAATATAATTTCATTTACCTGTCAAAATTATAACAGATTAAAACATATGATTATAATTTTGCGATTGTCATTGATCCAGAAGGAATTCAGAAGAAATTGAACTTTTTTTTTTTTGGTATGATCGCTCTAAACTAGTTTCAATGACTCCCCAGTTATTATTATATATGAAAACATCTTAATATAGTTGAAATTTATTAGATTAATAGATTGCATGTCATGCTTATTTTTGTGATACCTTATTTGAAACAGACATTAATGTCATGCGGATCCAAAACTTATATGCTTAATCCGTACATAATATTGCTCGATTCTTGCTTTGCTAGTATATTCATTAAAATATAATAAAACCTGAAACGAATATATAAATCCAACTGCCAAAGAAGTATTCTTTGGAGGGTGGAAAGCTAATCAAGTATTTTCTTCTTTTTTTTTTTATCACATTTGTTAGAGCTAGCCCAAAAGAGATTTACGAAAGGGTAATTTGATAATCCAATAAAGACAATAAAACAGAAAAATAAAAGAGAGATAATGACACTAGATTTATGTGGTTCGGTCAATTGACTTATGTCCATGGACGAAGGAGGAGCAAAACTCTATTATAAAAATGGATAATTATAAATATCTTAGGAAAATATTCCTAGGCCATGAAATACCTGAAACTACTAAACAAGAAAACAATTAAGTTTTTCTTGTGGTGCATCTGGTTTTAAAGCCCAAGCTCTTATTGTATAAGTATGAGATAACAAGCTTGATTTTCCTGATGTGAGACTATGTGGGATTTGCCAAACTAGCAAATCTCCACTTTGACATGTCCCAACATTAACAATTAACAAAACTTGCTCCACCTTCTTCACAAAAGCCCTAACGGACAATCACCAACAATGAACACTAATCAAGTCCAAGCACTGCTTGAACTTGTAAACCGGAAGAGGCTTCGTAAGCATATCAGTTGGATTGTCCTTCGTATGAATTTTCTGAACAAGGACCTTTCCCTTAGCAATGGTATCCCGAATAAAATGAAACTTCACATCGATGTGTTTCGTCCTCTTATGATACATCTAGTCTTTAGTTAAATGAATAGAACTTTGACTATCATAGTAAATTGTAGTAACACCTTGATACATACATAATTCGTCGAACACACCTCTCAACCATAAAACTTCTTTAATCGCCTCTGTCACTGTCATATATTCTGTCTCTGTAGTAGATAAAGCCACGACAAGTTATAAGGAAGATTTCCAACTAATTGTACAACCGCTAACACAAAAAATATAGTCTGTCAAAAATCTTCGTTTATCAAGATCTGCAGCATAATCAGAGTCGACGAAACCAACCAAAGTGTCACGATTTTTTCCAAACTCCAAACAAGCATCTGAAGTCCCTTGCAAGTATCTGAGAATCCACTTCACAGTCTGCCAATGTGTTTTACCCGGGCGAGACATATATCTGCTAACCACTCTGGCTGCTTGTGAAATATCTGGACGAGCACAAACCATTGTTTACATAATACTACCGATGACACTAGAATATGGAACTTACACTATATATTCTTCCTCTTCAACTAACTGTGGTGACTGAGCAGCAGATAGCCAAAAATGGCTAGCAAGAGGAGTATTCACTAGCTTAGCATTTTTCATGCCAAACCTCTTCAAGACTTTCTCGAGGTAATTTTTCTGGGTTAGAAATAATTTTCCAACTCCTCGTTCTCTTTTGATCTCCATGCTAAGAATTTTCTTAACTGCTCTCAAATCTTTCATTTTAAATTCACTACTCAGCTGCATTTTCAATGTGTGAATTTCTGACAAATTCTTAGCTGTAATAAGTATGTCATCAACATAAAATAACAAATACACAAAAGAGCCATAAGTTAACTTCCGGAAGTAGACACAGCTATCATACATGATCCTCGTGTAACCAATAGCCAACATAAAAGAATTAAACCTCTTATACCACTGTCTTGGAGACTGCTTCAATCCGTACAAGGATTTCTTTAAAAGCAAACATGGTCTTCCTTACCAGCAACTTCAAATCCATGAGGTTGTTCCATGTAAATTTGTTCTTCAAGTTCACCATGTAAGAAAGCTGTCTTGACATCAAGTTGCTCCAATTCCAAATCATACATGGCAACTAAAGTAAGCAAAACACGAATAGAGCTATGTTTAACAACAGGTGAAAATACGTCATTAAAATCAACACTATGTACCTAACTATAGCCCTTTGCAACTAATCGTGTTTGTACCTTGCATCTTCAACCCCTGGAATACCTTCCTTTCTTTTGAAGACCCATTTACATTCAACAATTTTCTTACCCAAAGGCGGCTTCACAAGATCCCAAGTTCTATTCTTATGGAGAGATTCGATTTATTCATTCATCGTAATCAACCACTTAGCGGAGTTATCACAAGAAACTGCATCTGAGTAGGTAGTAGGCTCACCAACTTCACTTGTTTCTTCTGCAACAAACAAAATATATGCAACCAAATTTGCATATCTTTGTGGTGGTTGAATATCTTTTTGTGGTCTTCCTTGGTTATGGAATATTGCTTTTCCTTTGGATTATCTTCGTTAGTAGACTTGAGACCATCTACTGGCATTCTTTGAGTAGAAGAGTTCGACTGAAAAGAATCAGAATTACCAATCTCAAGCTCCACCTGCTTCCACCTGCTTCTGTGCACTATCATTTGTACAACTAGTAGATTCCTCTTTGGAAGATAACATAGACAGTTCATCAAAAGTAACATCTCTACCGATTACAAATTTTAGGGATTTGGGATTAGAACACCATAATCTGTATCCTTTCACCCTAGAAGTATACCCAAGGAAAATACACTTTTTAGCTCGAGGCTCTAATTTTCCTTCATTTACATGCATGTATGCTGGACACCCAAAAATTTTTAAATCAGAGTAATCAATAGGAGTACCTGACCAAACTTTCTTTGGAGTTTTAAAATTAAGTACTGTAGAAGGAGCGCAGTTGATAACGTAACATGTCATATTAATCGTCTCTGCCCAAAAGTCCTTTGTCAACCCTGCATTTGAGATCATACACCTTGCTCTCTCCAAGAGTATTCTGTTCATACATTCGGCCACACCATTTTGCTGAGGTATCATCCTAACAGTGCGATGTCGAACAATTCCTTCATTTTTGTAGAATTCATCAAAGTTACCTTTACAAAATTCCATGCCATTATCTGTTCGAAGCTGCTTAATCTGTTTACTTGTTTGCTTCTCAATCAAAGTCTTCCATTATTTAAAGGTTAGAAAAACATCATTTTAATGCTTCAGAAAATATACCCAAACTTTTCTGGAATAATCGTCAATGAAAGTCAACATATACCTGGCACCACCCTTAGACTGAACATGAGTTAGACCCCAAAGGTCTGAATGAATATAGTCAAGAGTACGTTCCATTTTGCGAACTGCCGAAGAATTGAAGCGGACTCTTTTCTGCTTTCCAAAAATGTAGTGTTCACAGAAATCCAGTAGCCCAGTACTCTGTCCGCAAAGAAGACCCCTTTTGCTCAATTGCTCAAATCTTTTTTGCTCATATGACCCAAACACATATGCCATAATTTGGTGATGTCAGAATCAGACAATGATGATGACGAGACTGCAACCAAGCCTGTGACAGTAGTTCCCTGCAAAATATACAAGCTACCAGACCTACAAGCTTTCATAACAACAAGGGCACTTCTATAAACTTTTACAACTCCACCTTTAGCTGCGTATTTATACCCAAGAGCCTCTATGGTGCCTAAAGAGATGAGATTCTTTTTTAAATCAAGAACATGTCTAACATTAGTGAGCGTTCTCACAATACCATCATACATTTTAATTCGGATTGTGCCTCTACCAACAACATCACACTCGACATTATTGCCCATCAAAATAATTTCACAATTATAAGATTCATATGTAGAAAACAAATTTCTATTGGGACATATGTGATAAGAACAACTCGAATCTAAAATCCATTCATTTTTAGACCCCGTCCTGTCATCAATAGCAAAGAAAATATTTTCAACATTCTCATCAACTGCTACACTAGCTTCAGCGGACTCAGTAGTTTTCTCAACAAATTTTCCCTTTTGCTTTAATTTATTTTTCAATTTAAAGCAATCAGTCTTAATGTGCCTCATTTTATGACAATATCTACACTCCAAATTTCTATGTCTGGATTTAGATCTAGATTTAGATCTACTATTATCAAATTCCCTTTTATCCGTTCTACCCTAACAACCAGACCCTCAGCTTGATCCCTCTACCTTCCCAATGATATCTCTGTCTATCTGCTTCTTAGATTTTAGTGCAGATTTAATTTTTTGATACAAAATTGTTTCTTTTCCATAAATCATAGTATCACAGAAATACTTAAAGGATTGGGGAAGAGAACACAAAAGTAACAGGGTCTTATTCTCGTTATCAATTTTCGCATCTATATTCTCTAAATTCATAACTGATGAATCAAATTTATTAAGATGTGAAAGTATAGATGTACTTTCAATCATCCGAAGCATATACAAACTCTGCTTCAAGTAGAGACGATTCTCCACTATCCTCTTCATATACAAGGCTTTAAGCTTGTCCCACATGCTCTTAGCCATAGTCTCCGTAGCTACCTCCCATAAAACCTCGTCAGAGAGATTTAGAATAATGCTTGATCGGGCCTTCTTATCTATACCCACAAGGATACCAGATTTACGTGGTTCGGTCAATTGTCTTACGTCCACGGACGGAGGAGGAGCAAAACTCTACTATAAAAAGGAACAATTAGAAATGCCTTAGGAAAATGTTCATAGGCCATGAAACACCTAAAACTACTAAACAAGAAAACAATTAGATTTTTCTTATGGTGTATCTGGCTTCAAAGCCCAGGCCCTTATTTATAGTTTAAGCAAGAGATAACAAGCTTGATTTTCTTGACGTGGGACTTGCTAAACTAACAACATTTCATCTTTTAGCTCCATTTTTAGGATGGTTTGGTATGTTTTGATGAATGATGATGTCTTTAAAGTTGGACTTAGTTATATAACTAAGAACCCAAATGTTTTAATTTCATGATTTGTATTCTTATATATCTTTTGTCGGTGTTGATATATAGCGTGGTGTAACATCCCAATTAATTTTATATTCGAAATGAATATGATTAAGATTGATTTATAAAGATTCAATGAGTATATTACTATTAATTTTAATTTAAGTATTTTTGTCAGTAATTTATATCAAACGATATTGAGAGGCTAATTAATCTAATAATATTAAAATCGATCTAGTATTTAGATATTATGAGATGGCTCGAGTAAAAAAGATCTAACATTTAATTTGAGTTATATTGAGACGTGACTAATCCCACGTCATAAATAAGATTAAGATTGAAAGATTATTTATTATTATAATATTTTATTTTGATCGTGACACGTGTAATAAATAATTAACGTAGAGAGACACTAAAGGCAAGTGTTGTATTAAGAAATTGGCATGCCGTCAATGTCTTCGTATCACATGTGCGTCGGTCGACGGTCGAAGCGTTGAATGCACACGTCCCGATCTCAATCCAATCCTTTTGGTCATGACTTTGTCAATCTTAACTCGATTAAGCATGACGAGGACGGTCATCAATGACGAGCTACTTAGCCGTATTTGCATGACTTTTCTTCTGTCTCTATTTATGTACTTGTTATTTATTTTACTTATGATAAAGACTTTTATGACTTTTTTCTCAAGGAAAATAATATCACTTAATTAATATCAAAGAAAACAACTCGTAGAGCGAGAGAGAGAGAGAGAGAGAGAGAGAGAGAGAGAGGAATGAAGGTTATTGGGACCTCCACATCTTTTCAACAGTAAATTCCTTATCATGAGCTGCCTTATTCCTATGTCTGGGAATTTTATATGAAATAATTTAATATGCTGGAATTTAGATAGTGATACAAATATTTTGTTGATGCAACTTATGATAGATCAAGGAACACCAGCTTCATTCTTTAATATCTTCATTAGGTTTAAATATTCTCACTTCCAGATGATAAATATTCTCTAATGCAGACTTTTATGACTTCACAACACTTTGGAACATGAGATACATGTCAACAATCATAATATTTTAGACATGTACAACAACAACAACCCTTAATAATAAGGTTTTAAGCATTTGATGTAAATAATAATAGAAGAACATTTAAAAAAAATGAATTTTCGTTTTAATCATATAGTAGTTTATGTATTTGATTATTTTTGACCACTTAGGATTTAGCACTGTCCATAACAAATTGCTAAGTTTGACGGTATTGAACAAAAAACTTTCTCTAATTTGATCTGACAAATTATAGAAATTAAAAGCCATGACGTTGACTTTAAAGATATATTCTCATGAAATCCAAAGAATCTACGTTTTACACGTTTAATTATCCATTCATTATTAAGGACATGAATGCTAGTATTTAGATAAACTAACATAGGTCAACCTGATGCTTTGGATTCTACATCATCCATACCTTTAAAAAAGTCAACAGATCACTTCATCTTTAGTTGATAGTTCTCAGAGTGATTCAATCGATCCAAATAGAAATTCTCTTGCCAATATAATGGATTTATCTATCGGGAAAAAACTTGAAAATTGGTTAAATTAGATCCAATTAAAATAATAATATATTCTTAAAAAATTTAAAGTGGATACATTTTTAGAACATGATCAGAAGAGCATAGTCACCAGTGATTTCATTGAATCCAACTCCCAATAACACGGCTGGAAGTTTTCCATGATCTGCAGTAGATTCATGAGGACTAAGAAAAATATACGGAAAAAAAATTTTGGGAGAAGATCATATACAATTTTATTGAAAAATAGAACTGTGAATATAAAATTATTTAGTTTAATGATAGGTGACTAAGAGCCACTTCGATGACATTGACCGACACAACACTACTCAAACAATATTGATAGCTCGAAACTACTCAAACAATACACAATTGACACCTCATGGTTAATGACACGATACCATGTGGTTAACACGTCGATAACCTGAGCCTGCTGACACAACACATGGTTGATACAATTAAGTCAATCAAGAAACGCCCCAAGTTCAATGCACCCCAATTAAGACTTGTCTCGGATCTAATGCACCACGATGATACTATTCTGATCTGACTCGAGAATGATGCATAACCGCTCTCAATAATAACTTCTAAGGTGTATTCCCTACATACTAAAAATTTCCTTAAGAATTTATCCAAATTGTCTGAAGTTAATACTGACTTGATAATTGAAGAGGCATTAGTCGGAAATGCCCCCAACTTAGTTCTACAGGTTAAGCACCTTCGGATCAGCAAAAATTATAATTCACACTGAAACTGACCTAGGAGAAACCTCAATTAGCTCCAAAATCGATTCTTGTTTAGATAATAAAAAATTACACTAATAGTTTAGTGCTAGAAAGAGGACACGAGATATCTCAGAAAAATTTCACATGACCTTCCTGACTAAACCATGAGTACCTAAATAGGCCGAGTTTGACTATTTTGAATGCTCCTATTCTAAACCCACTTGTTTAAGTACTTTCAAAGTAAGGTCAACCTGGATCAATAATCGGGCCTGCTTCTCCTGATTTTCAAATGTCTAATCCCTTACTATTTCATCGATTGTTCCGAAACTCAGTAACTAACCTACCACCCCTTGCCTCCTAATCAATTCCATCAACTCAAACCATAACTATTCCTGTCAAAACCTTTCATAACTAAACCCAATGAGTTTAGTTCCTGACTAGGATATTTTGATTTGTGGCCCCTTACCTCTCACAACTCATCTAGATGGCATAGCAAGGATCACCCCCATCTCCACTTCTTTTTTGGCTCCAATCCCTCCATCTGTTCTAGCTCCCAATTTGGTGGTAAAGTCTCGACCCGTTTTGAATGATCTACCATAGGAAAATAATTCTCATCAAAATATTCCCCACGGACCACCCCATTATCAACCTCAAGAGCCCAATGGGCAAAGGGAGTTGGTTGCTTAATCCACTAAACTCCATTTGATATTTGTATATCAAATATCAAAAACTTTTTGAAGTGGACCAATGATAGAAAAATATCAAAAAAGAGATCAGGCAAGGAAAGCAGCTAAAGTCCAACCCTTATCTAAAATCTCCCTTTCTAAGAAGTATCATAAAGGAAATTATGATCCCATGAAGTATGTGGCAGCATTTACTTTTCAAACGATGTTATTTAGAATGACAGACTCTCTCATGTGTCGCACTTTTCAGTCGACTTTGTAGGAGCTAACAAGGGAATGGTTCTCTAAACTACTCTGAGTCAATTTCCTCTTTTGGATAGCTTGTCAAAGAATTTGAGCTCAGTTTCATTAGTTACAAACTGTCAAAGAAGCTCACAACTTTTCTCTCAACTATACACTAGCAAAACAAGGAATCATTGGCCAACTATACAAAATGATTCAATGATGAAGTAATCACTAGCAGATCAAATCTCATATGTTCTTATTAACGCATATATTAGTGACCTTCAACTATCTAAGTTCTTCTATTTGATCACCATACGACCTTCAATTATATTCTCATAGTTATTACAAGAGGTTAATCAATACATTTTTATCGAGTATATCATCGATAGGAAAAAGAGCTTAAAACTTAAAAGGCCAACAAAGGAGTTGAGAGCTTCATGATAGAATCCACCAAAGTGGCTGCTACATGAAAGATCGAGAAGAGATCAGAGCTCCATGATAGAATCCACCAAAGTGGCTGCTATATGAAAGATCGAGAAGAGATCGAGTTGTCCCTCGTCGGAAGATCACCCTATTAAATACCTCCCACACCAAAGTATTCATATAGATAAGGGAAACGAGGCTCCTCCATACATCTCATCCTTTATGAGCCTCACTGATTAAAAGAAATCAATCAAAGTTTTATCGATTCTATCATGACCATAGACACGACATGGAGGATTGTTATGATATGAAATAACATATCAAAGGACTTACTCATAGAGGCACTTGTATCGCTATCTTAATAGGGTCTGAAAAATATCCTCGAGGCCTCGGAGGTCCATCAAGTGACAAGTTGATGTGATAGTCGGGTGACTAGCATCATGAGGAACTAGCACTTCTACCTATAAAACCTATGCAAGGGAACCTTAAGCTAAGAGGTTCCATCCTTCGGGTGATCTTCCTACTCTGTCAACAAGGAAGAGGTAGAATACTTGGATCCCAAACACGATGGTGCATTTATTGTTTCTCTTATGATCATCAATGCATTAGTAAAAGGGATCCTAATTAACATAAGAAAATCTATTGATATCTTATATTATAACCTATTTTAGAAGATTGACTTGACCACTATAGATTTGTAGTTGATGTCTTCCATGCTTACTAGCTTCACTAGGGACTCCATCACTCCCTTGTACTCCCTTGTGGATTGCCGACTTATACATTGTATTTGGGTCAAGTAGATGCTTGAAGACCGTAAAGACCAAGTTCCTAATGGTCAATGTTCCATCCCATATAATGCCATCATCAGATGCCTAACCCTTAATCGGTTGTAAGCAATTGTTTTAACATATTATATGACCTTGAAGTTACCAACCATGTTAAGAAGCTTAGAATTAAAAATCTTGTTAGTGCTATCTAATATCGATCATACTTCCTAAGTAGACATCTCTTTCTATTCAGTAACTATATTTGTGAGAGTTAACACCTCAGGCCACCAATCTTGAAGTCAAAAAACCACTAGTCAAGATCCCTTTAGACTTGGCCAGGCCTGACTAAATGATTAGAGTTGGCTTGCCTTTGTCCGAAGAGAAGATGATCGAGCTTATCAACATTTTATGTCATAATTATGAAGTTTTTGGATGGACCACCTCTGTATTGACTTTGACTATTAATATATCCTGTAGAAGCCTAAGAGGTTCACCCCAAATTAGTGAATGATAATTGAAGAAGTTAACAAACTATTATATAGTGATTTTATCTACAAGGTCCATTACTCAAACTGGCTTTTCAATATAGTTCTTGTAAGAAAAATAATGAAAAATGATGTATATGCTGATTATACCGATTTTAATAAGGTTTGTCCAAAAGATAACTTTCATTTGATTTGAATCATATAAGAATGGCTCTAGAGGATGAAGAAAATATCTCATTTATTACTAATCGAGGGCTATATTGCTATAAAGTGATGCATTTGAGCACAATAATGTTAGAGCAAGTTATCAAGAATAGTTTCAGATAAAAAGAAACATAAAAGTTTATGTAGATAATATTTTAGTCTAAAGATATGATATATGAGTTTTGAGAAGCTCACTTCTGCCTTTATACTAACTATAAGGAAACTCAAGTTGTGCTTCTAATCTTATCATATTATTATAATGACAAATCAGCCAATACAAATGGCCCACTATAAAAAGGGCTCCTCATATGTATTTCTTATGCATTAAATTTTTTTTTAAGAGCTCATTCGAACTCAATATTGACTTAATTATCGAAGGAGTATTGATCAAGAATGTCCTCGACTTAATTCAATAATTTTGAGACTTTTGGATTTACAAGAACTATAATTTACATTGAGACTAACATTGAAGAACTTTCATTTATTATGATACTGATTCCAACTCAAACAATAAAAAACTACACGAATAAAGGCCAATAAAATAAATCATAATAACATAAAAGAATAATATCTTTAGAGTTTCCTAAAGTTAATAAATATTAATTATTTAAAATTCCTAAAATCTTTTATCTAGATATAATAGCAATAATAGAAAATTTGAGCTCGTAAAGAAAGAGGATAACATAACCATCATGGTAAATAGACAAAATTTGTTATCATAATTATTTTCTAAAGATGTTGTTTAGGAATACTAATTAATAATCTACAACCTTAATAAATTTTTGTGCACAAATTTATTAGGGAGGGAGAGAAAGTTGAAAAACCAGCATAAGATTTACTGAAGAACATGCTACAAAGTTGACATAACATTTATGACACTTATTGTTTATATCTACAGAGATAAGATTTACTGAAGAACATGCTACAAAGTTGACATAACATTTATGACACTTATTGTTTATATCTACAGAGAAAATTAAAATTTTCATATATGAAATCAATTATAAAACCCTTAAGTTATCACCACTAAGACATAAATTTTTTTATATCTTTTCACATAAACCTAAAAAATTAATAAATTTTCTTTGAATCTTTCTACAAGCCCTAGAGAGACACATAGGAACACTAAACTATTTTCTCATACTTTTTTTTTACATCAAAACCTAGAAATATATAAGATATTTATAAAAAAAATCAAATCCTAATTTATAGAGTTTTCTTGTAAAGAGTTTTTCTATTCTAGAAATCTTTATGCTAGTAGGATATTTAAATCTAAAAATCTAAAAATATTTATCAATCCTAATAAACTTAGATTTTTTTACCTTTTTTTTATAGTTTTCTTTTTTTAAAAAATATTATAGTTTTCTATAAAAGAAAAATTATATTATTTCAAGTGTTTAATACATTCATAATCTTACTTATCACAGCACGGAACAACATTCGTGCTAGGAGACAATTTATACCTCCACAGCTAATCAATATCAAAATTTTTGATATGTAAAGCCAAACGTATATAATTATTTTCATATATATATATATATATTTTTTAACATTAAAAAAAAGTATTTCTGATAAAATTATAAGACACCATGGGATGATTCATTATTGTTCAGAATTCAGACCAACTATACTATATCTGATAGTAATGAATGATATGTGATATTAGTTCTTTGTACGAGCTAACACTCCACCATCGACAATGGAGGACGGTGCAGTTGTTTGGGAGATGACAAGTCTGACCACTCCAAAGGTAAGCAATTTGGGTAGTCGAATGGTCGTGGCTTTCACGGTGTGTTGCAACCAACTTTGGTCACGTCTTCTTCTGGTGTTGGAAATTACCGAGCCACGCACACTGTAATATTAGTGGGGTATCTGAGACTGGGGCCCACAAAGTTGTGTAGGGTGGGAATGGTCCAAACTGGACAGTGAAGGGGTGAGTTTGGAGTCTTGTATGCCGATAAGGAATATATGATAAAAGACGGAATTCGATCACATAATATCAATATTAACACTCGAACAGTTGAATCCGTTAAACAAGTTAAATACACCACCATATATATAAATATTAAATAGGCAAAACGAAAATAAAGAGAGGTTACAATCTCTGACATACCATAATAAAAGTTTTAAATTGGATCGCCACTAGTTCAAAAAAATTAATTTGTCAGGAAAAAATCTAATTTATGTTTTTTTTTACGACCAAACCTCTAAGTTTGACTTTTGAGTATTTCAAACTATAAATGAACTTACACCTATGTTTTTTTAATCTAGTTTTATATATGAATATTTTCTTTTTGGAGGTTTCGAATCCTAATGAGTTTGATAAATTATTGTAGAATTATTTTAAATATAAAATATATTAAATTAATATATAAATTATAAAATGATATTTTATAACAGTTGGGAGGCAAGCAACCGAACGCTTTGGTATTGGACGCGCGAAGCGCACCGTCCTGGAGGGACCACGTCGACGACCGGGGAGTGGGCCCGCCTTGTACGAGAGCCAGGTGGGATGGGGGCACTAACCCACGTGCACAGGCGGAGGCGAAACACGAGGGGACGTGGTGGCCACGACTCGCATGCCCAGGTCAGAAGCCCACTCCAATCGTTTCGTGACAGAGACGAATGATACGACTCACCGCACGAACACGACACCAGGATTGCTTCGACTCATTGCTCGCCCCCACCATCTGTCTCTCTTTCCCTGCAGTGGACATGCCATTGTCTGATGCACCACAACAGCTTGCCATTAGCTGTATCTGACAGTAACATACAACCAGGTCATAAAGTCCAGATGGGGTACGATGCCACCTTCTTTCCTCACTTCTCCTCATCCCCTCCCATTGATGGCAACGACAGTGCTCCAAGCAGGACTCGACTGATACAAAAGCATATCTCGCGTTCCTCCTGCGCCGTGAGTAGAAGTGGAAGGGTAAGGCGACACTGTTCACGGAGATGGGAGAAATATATTAACTAGAGATGGGCCACAGGCTTGCATTAAAGGCAGCGCCGCTTCAGAGCAAACCCCTCCTTAAATGCTGCCTTGGATTTTTCTGCTCTTTGTTTTCTTCCTCCTCCTTCTCTTTCTCTCTCCTTTTGTTCAGCCTCACTTCATATCTTTCCATTCCCTCTCTCTCTCTCTCTCTCTCTCTCCTCGCTTTATTTAGGTCGCGAGATATCGTGATCTCCTTTCAACGCTTTCTTTTTTTTTTTTCTTCTCTCTCTACTTTGTTTTCTTTTTCTTGAGGGCTTGTGGTTGGCCTTCTTTTCCGCCTTATATTCCTAAACTGCCCCCTCATTGAATCCGCAGAAACGATGCAGGAATCGATGCGTGAAAGGGAAACGAAGTTTGTACCATTCAAACCTGCCATTGACACTTACCTGTGTGGGTGTCAGGTTTCAATGCATCCTTATCTACTGATTTCTTTATGCCAGTTTAGAGTCTTCAACTTGAGCTCTGAAGATAGATTTGTGCTACAAATATTATTTAGACTAGGGCTGTAAGACTTGGCTTCTCTCTTTGCTGTTCTTAAGAATGGACCAAGCGCAAGGCTGATACAAGCAAAACTCGATTGAAACTTGAGTTTGAGAAGGATTTGTATTTTTTTAATATATGATGGACTCTATGTTTTCAATTAACTTTCATGAGTGAGATTCTCAATCAAAGTATCTCTCAAAGTTAGCAAAATATAGGAAAAAAGAGCTTCAGTTTGGATAAGTCTTCCTTTCTTTGTTTCTAATCCTTCCTCTAAATCCAATTTTAAAGAGAGGACAGAAAAATAACACTAATTATAATATCAGTTTGACAGCTTTTTAAGTCAAAATTAATTAAAAGTAATCCATATAGGCAAGGATATGATGAGTTGACCAAACATCACTAGTATTTCTTACTCGGCCGACAAAGAGATCCCGTCACGTTTCTAGCATGCCATGAGAAACTCGTTTCCCCCCAATCCCCCAAAGCAGACCAGCCTACCCCGAGAAGTCAAAACCACCCGACAAAATCTTTCATATCCGTCTCTCTCTCATCATCTCTCTTTAAGTAAAAGAATTCTTACTCCCCTCTCCCTCTTCCTTCTTCCCCTCCTCTCCCTCCTCGCCTCGTTTCCCAAAAGTCTGCTCGAAAGGTCAAAACCATCTCTGTCTCCAATGGCGGCTCCCTCCGCGCGAGAACCCGGCACCTCCTCTTCCCCTTCCTCTTCCCGTGCTCGTTCCATCCGCTGACCCGGCCCCACCGCGCCGCCGCTACCGCCTCCACCTTCACCGCCATTGTTTCCCTCCTCTCTCCCACCAACCCTTGTTTTTTTGACTATATACACCATTTCCCTCTTCTGATCCTAGTAAAGGAGAAGAGGTTTCCGAATCCTGATTCCAAGATCTGATCTTTTTGGACCGGGGAGTGCGGTCGGAGAGGAAAGGCGGGATCTTGATATTGCTCGGCACGCGATTCTCGAGGAGAGGGCTGACGAAGAGGGAGGGAGAGAATGGGGAGTTTGTGGAGGAAGGCGAAGAAGGCGATGGGGTTGAACCTCTGCGTCCACGTCCCGAGTGCAATGGGCGACGACGGGTTCCCCTCCGGTGGGCCCGCCGCCGGCCGGAGGGTCTCAGACGCTGCTGCGACCGTGACGTCCTCGCCGGCGGGGTCGGTGGGGGCCTCGGAGTTCCAGGCGCTGATGCCGTCGACTCCCACGCTGTCTTCGGGCAGCCTCCGGGTGTCCAAATCCGGCAGCAGATCGTCAAAGGTTCGGTCTTTTTTTCGTTCCTTTTCGCTTCTCGATGAGATCTATCGTTCTGTAAGGATTATTTTGGCGTTTTGGTGGATTCTTGTAAGAGTTATGCATACAATCAGCGATAGAATGCTTGTGCTTGCTCTCTTCCCAAGGAATTTTCTCTGGTTTTCTTTTCTTTTATTTACTCTTGCGCGATGTACTTTCAGAACATGGATTCAGACGATGATGTTTATAGATCTTCCTTTTTTGCTTTCTTGTTTCTCTTTTGATGTTGCTTTTGTTGGTGTTTTGCCCTTCGAGGACCAATGACATCTGACTCGCTCCAAAAGAAAGGGTGAACCGCCTGATCTCTTTTCTATTTTAATGCATCAATGCCTTCAGACATCCTCGAAAGGGGGTCGACCGCTTCATGTGAAGAATTGTTTTGTTCTGGTTTGCTTTATTAAAACAAGTCTTTGTTGACCATTTCTGGTGGTGGTTCTGAGGAAAAACTTCGAAGCAATTTTATGAGGGAAAAATGATGATTTTGTATCGATTTTGGTGGACTGGTCAAAACTTTTCTTGATTTGCTCATTGTCTTGTTCGTTGGCCCAAATTTATATTTTTGAGCGGTATATAGAATATAGTGCTTGCCTTTTATATCCTAGAAAACCAAATTAAACGAGACATATTATTTGAAAGAAATAAGATTTACTTGCTTATCAAACTGCCTGTCGGGAATTGGTGCTTGAGCTGCTCAAATAAGAAGCCATTTACTGTGGAAATGTTAGCAGATCTCGTCTTTTTCATTGAACCGATGTGCTTTAAATGCTGTGATTTGGGGCAATGTAGCGTTTTGTCAGTTGATTTGCTGAGTTTCATGTCTTGATTTATCATAAAAGCTAAGCGACAGCCAGAAGAAGATAAACCACAATATGCATTCTTTCCAATGTCTAACACTGTTTCCTGAAGTTGTCAAGCCAATAGTCTCAAATTGTAATACAGTTTTGTTTTCTTGTCGACACACAATTTACTGAACTTTTTTAAGTATTACATAAGATGGGACCTAAACGCTTATGGTGGCACCTGAACTCTCCTGACATCTTGAATGTGCACTGCTTGAGCTGCGCCTTAACCGCTGGAATGTTTCCTAGGAGACAACAATCTGAACTAAAGGTCTTGTTAATTTGCTCATGTTTGGGGTGCCATTACCAATTTGGTTTTATGATTAATTGTTTGCTTATACATTCTGCTATTGATTCAGGTACTCCTTGTGTGATGCAGCCTTAACTCAGATTCAATAAACTGCAGGAAATAAAAATTGGAATATTGCAAATTTACGAGCTAAGATTCACCAAAATTTCCTATTTTCGTGTGTTATCCTGAATACTATTTTGATTAGCAGGATCTACCTTGCTGTCAAAATCTTGCATGTTTCATATATAATTCTACTGACATGATATGTGTTCTATATGCACAGTCCATACCTGTATTTCATATTACTAAGTGAAAGGTTGCTGGTTAATATCTGTGGTTCCGACTAAAGCTTTTGATTAGTTTAATGTGATGATATATATCATGAGAGTTCTAAAGAATAACCAATACTGTTTATATACTTGATTTGCACTGCTTTTTGGATGATGGCATGGCATATGAGCCCCCTTTGCAATCATTTTCAAATTAATTCTTGTTCAACTTTGCTTCTTGAACATTTCACTGTATTTAGATTTTACTTAGGCTTCTAAGTATTGTAGTTGGCACTCGATTTCTTGACATTGCAATAATTAATTTTTCAGAAAATATGCGCCATATGTCTTGGATCCATGAAAGCGGGACATGGTCATGCACTCTTCACTGCAGAGTGTTCCCACACATTTCACTTCCATTGCATCACTTCAAATGTTAAGCATGGCAACTATGTCTGCCCACTTTGCAAAGCCACCTGGAAGGAAATCCCTTTCAAAGGCTCTCTACCTTCTGAGCATCCTCATGGAAGAGCGAGAGTAAACCCAGTCAGTTGGCTGCAGGAAGGTCATATGACTGTTGTCCGCCGACTTCCTCATGCAGACTCCACAAACAGGCGGCGTGAACAGTTTCCTTCTCACTTTCGTGAATTAGAACCGGAAAATTTTAATGATGATGAGCCTTTGGATTTGCTATCTGAAACAGTCAGAAATTCCCAACAAAATTGTCCTAAGATAGTAGAGGTCAAGACATATCCCGAATTCTCAGCTATTTCACAATCAGCTTTGGTGGAGAATTTTGCTGTCCTGGTCCATCTGAAGGCTCCTCATGCTAGCATGAAACAGAATCCTAGCAGAAACCACAACGCAAGCTCCACAGTGTCACAAAACTCTCGTGCTCCAATAGACCTGGTCACCGTGCTTGATGTCAGCGGCAGCATGGCTGGCACAAAGTTGGCACTTCTGAAGCGTGCCATGAGTTTTGTGATCCAAAACCTTGGGCCATCTGATCGCCTTTCGGTCATTGCCTTCTCATCAGCTGCACGACGTCTTTTCCACCTGCGGCGAATGTCCGACTCTGGTCGACAGCAGGCTTTGCAAGCTGTCAATTCTTTGGTGTCCAGTGGAGGGACAAACATTGCCGAAGGCCTTAGGAAGGGCGTCAAGGTAATTGAAGAACGGAAGGAGAAGAATCCAGTGTGCAGCATCATCCTTCTCTCTGATGGCCAGGACACTTACACTTTTCCCTCGAGTGCAACTGGAGCTCAACATTCACAACTGGATTACAAATCACTTGTGCCGCCCTCAATTATTAGTGGCACAGCAATACCAGTCCACGCTTTTGGTTTTGGTGCTGACCATGACTCTGCTGCCATGCATTCTATTTCAGAAATCTCTGGTGGGACTTTCTCTTTTATTGAATCAGAGGTCGTCATTCAGGATGCCTTTGCACAATGCATTGGTGGGCTTCTTAGTGTGGTTGTGCAGGAGATGCAGTTGGATGTGGAGTGTGTGCATCCTGGTGTGCAGCTAGCTTCTATAAAATCAGGTAGCTACAGGAATCAGTTGTTGAATGATGCTCGCACTGGATTGATTGAGGTAGGTGACCTTTATGCTGATGAAGAGAGGGACTTTCTGGTTTCGGTAAATGTTCCATGTGCCAAAGAAGAGATAATACTCCTTAAGGTGGCCTGTGTCTATCAGGACCCAATTTCAAAAGATACTGTTCATTTGGAGGTTAAAGAAGTAAGAATTCAGAGGCCAGAAATCATCTTATCCCAAACCCCCTCGATTGAGGTCGACCGTGAGAGGAACCGTATTGAGTCTGCTGAGGCAATGTCCGATGCGAGGGCTGCCGCCGAGCGAGGTGATCTATCTGATGCAGTTTCAATACTCGAGCAGCGTCGAATGATACTGTCCGAGTCCTTGGCTGCACAGTCAAACGACCAACTATGTTTGGCTCTGGATGCAGAACTGAGGGAGATGCAAGACAGGATGGCAAGTCGACAGAGATACGAGGCCTCGGGGCGTGCTTATGTGCTGTCGGGACTGAGCTCGCACTCATGGCAGAGAGCAACCACACGTGGCGACTCGACCGATAGTGCTAGTCTTGTCCATGCTTATCAGACGCCGACGATGGTTTACATGCTAAATCGTTCACAGACTATGTGCCCCTCACCTCGGCATCCTGCTCCACCCATCCAGCATACAAGGTCTTTCCCTTCTCAGCCACCGTCAAACTAGTCGAAGTCTCTGATTCAACGGAGGGTTAAATTAAAAAAAAAAGAAAAAAAGGAACCATGTCTTGTTTAATACCTGTCTCTTCTCTTCTTATTTGAGGTGGTGGTGGTGGATATGGTGGTATACTGGTGAAAGTAAAGCTGAAGCGGTTTTAAGGCATACAAGGTGGAGGGATACATGTATGGTGTAAATGAATAACTCTGGAGGTGGGATAAAGTGGTAATGTGGGTGAAATGGTATAATGTTAAGAGGGAGAAGGTGTAGGTAATAGCTTTATTGGTTTTTATTTTTTATTTTCCTCTTTGAACTCTGTTGTTGGTGATGTACATAGGAGAAGGTAAAACCCTGAAGAGGATGATGTCGTAAGCTTGTAATCTCTGCAAATATTTGGGGGGTGCATTCTTCTCTTGGATTCATCTATCTACTATTGTCAGACTATTTCTTCTTCATTCTTCTCTTGCACACTTTTGGATGTCCTAGTGGATGGTTTGCCCGTGATATGGACTTCTCAGCGACATATACACTGACTCTATTCCTCACTTGGTACTTTGAATGCTCCTTTGCCAGGTCTTACTGGTACTTGGTTACATGGGTAATACTAGAAATGCAAGACTGGGTCATGGTTAATATTTCAAGGGATCACAACACTGTTATCGTCTCTGGCTGGTATCTTGTGGTGTGTTATATGTAGTATGGTTCATGCTAAACCTTGAAAAGCTCAACAGGAAGACATGGAACATTGAGGTAAAAGCACCATAATAATCACAAGCTCATCGATGTGTTTTACCAAGCTGTTGCCTATACATATGTAGAAAAATTAATCTTGTATTAGCACCGACGGTTTCCAGGTTGTGGATGCTGTCGATCGAAAGAGTGCACCACCTTGGCAGACACAAAACATTATCAGAGACATTCATGTTACTCATTCCTTTGAATTATCCTTAAATCATTCTTATCTTCAAGTTATCAACACCTAAGTCATCTTCGAGTCGGTCATATTTTCAAAAGGATTATATCTTTGTATGTATCTTTAAGGTCATTCACATCCTCAAAATGTTCATGTTCTCTAAGAAGGTCATAATCAATTGCGTCTTCAAGAAGATCACAACCTCAAATTGGCTACCCCTTCTTCCATTGTCATTGTATCACCAAATGCGAATCAACTGCAAACACATTCGGGCAATGTTTGTGAACCACTGGCTTTTAATTATGCTCAACAGTGACATATGCAACTTTCTTTCATTCAACTTAAGGACCATGACAAGGAGATTCATTGCGTTAGCATCAAGTTCTTTTTATAAAGGCGTTTGGACAAAGAATTCACATAGACAAAAGTCACTGTCTTAGGGAAGCATATGATACTTAGCAAAAGATTGCATCAACTAGTACAAGGTTCAACAAAACTTGTCTCAAGGAAGCATATGACACTTACCGAAGAATCATATTAGTTATTACAACGTCCAACAAAAATTTTATCAAAGCAATACCTTGGGGTCTCTTTATTTTTACAAGTAGTAAAAGCATCAAACCGATTATGTTTCCTAAGGCAACTCGAGTTAAAAACACTGGACCTCACTAAATTAGGCAATTACGCATGATCTTAGAAAATTAAATAAAACACTTGAGCTCATCAGATCAAGCAAAATAACCCAACCTCATCAGAATATTGATCTCGTTAAATATCCTTCTGCACATCTTTTCTTATCTTAAAAGATAGGTAAAAAAATCTCAGAGAGGATTTTCTAATGCATAAAAGATCTTACACAAAAGTTCTTATTCTTAATAGATCTCCACAAAAATTCTTATTCTCAATAGGTCTTATGACATCAAAGATCTTCCCTTAGAGGAAGATCAAGAAGAAGTGCTCAACTTCAATAGATGGAGCAAAAATGATCAACCTTAATAAACATGCAACAAAAAAAAGAAAGTCCAATCTAACCCAAGTCAAGCACAAAAAATAAAAATAAAAATAAAAATAAAAATAATTACAATGGCTAATCACACACTTGACCCATGACAGATCTATAATATCAGAATATCTGACAAGTGATAGACTTTCTATTTGAGCCTAAGTCCGATCAAGCCTGGTCAAGTCACTAATATTTAAACCTACGATCAATCCCCTCTTAATATACTTGAGCTTGATCTATCAACTTGCACACCCAACCTATGTGCCTCTTAAAAAGAAAAAAAATCAAGGAGCTCCACTTTGTTTCTACTTGTACTAATATTAAAATACATGTGCCCATATTATCCAACATGACTAAAAAGTACCTTGTTTACATGCTTTTTTTTGGGATAAAAAAGAAAAAAAACACATTTGATAGACCTAAAACATTTCCTTGCAATATATCTGATCAAGACAAAAGAAAATCTAAACATATAATGTGTCGTAGCATCTTTATTTATGCATGATACATCTAGGATGATAAAAGAATATTTGAATTACTTGTATATACCAAAGCATCTCCTCTTTATATGCAATGTATCTTCTAAGAATAAGAAAACACCTAAAATATCTAATGTACCCATAGTATCTCCTTCTATCCTCAATACATTTACTTATAATAAAAAAACATCTAAAGCATTTGATTGACTCAAGATGCCTTCTTTATACATGACACATCTATACAGAATAAAAAGAATATTCAAAATACCTATTGTACTGATGGCATCTCCTTTCATATGTGATGCATCCATTGGAGGAGTAAAAAAAAGCATTCAATGCATCTCTCTGTATGTAATGTGTAGCCACTCAAGACGAAACAAAATATCTAAAATACCCGACACACCCATGACATTTACTTTTATGCCCAATGTGTTTGTCCAACGTAAATCAATATTATTTGAAACACTATACACAACCAAAACGTTCCTTGGAACCATCTTTGCGATTCGTGCGAACACCTATAAGGCAGATCATCTCAAGGTGGAGGGAGAGGTCTGGAGGTGGGTGCGCACGAATTCTTCGAGAGTCGGAGATTGTCTTCGCCGTCGCTTCTGCGGTTCCTTCACCTCTGATCCGATCAAGTTTCCAGGAAGACGATGGTCGTCTGCGAGCGCCGCTAGGTTTTGCCTATTGTTTCTGGTAACTCCCACCATGATCTCATCTTTTTGTTCCTCTGTCAATTCTTTTAATTTTACAAGTATTGCAAACATAATACCAGTTTGTTTACTAACTAATCGAGCTAATCTGTTGGGGGGGGATTCAAGAAATAGAAGTAAACGGCAGCCAAAAATAGGGTCTTTATTGAGGAATTCTACGACTAAGGAATCCTGTTCACCACCGCGTCTTACAACCGCCTTAAGCCAGCCACCACCGTAACCCATAAAAAAAATAGGAAAAGAAAATAAAAGAAAAAAACAGAAGAGAAAAAGGAAACAGAGGAAGAAGAAAGGGAAGAGAGAGGGAGAAAGAACCTTACCTGCCTTCGTTTTTGGCATTAGAGATCAGAAAACTAAATTAGGTATGGTTTTGAATTCTGAAGCTTTCCTGCTAATTAGATTACCAAATAGGGTTATCAATTAGCTAATTTTAGCTTCCTAAGTTAACAGGATCCTTAATAATATTAATTTTTAATTATCATTAGTTTATTCTCAAAGAATTATGTTTTAAGCTAATCTGATGGGGAAAAAAGGACAAAGCTAATCTGTAATAGTGCTTTAAGTGGTAAATGTAACCTGTAAAATTAATTACTTTATGCTGTACTTTAGGTTTTTTTTTTAAAAAAGAAGATAAAATTATAGTCGTAATATTATGTGGGAATTAACAGAGAGATAAAGCATGTTTAGCAAGTTATAAATGTACTTAACAGTGTATAAGGAATTGATAAAATTTTAGAATAATTAGAAATGGTAACAATGAAAAATGAAGAATAAAATAGAATAAAATCAAAATAATCTATATATGATATTTATTTATATTTTATGAGTGATTAGTGAATAATATTGTGTGTATAATTAGGAGAAGGAGTGTTTTGATTATTAAGTGAATCAAGGATACACAATTCGAGTCTGGACCTACGAATGGGGGTTATATATTGGTTTTATTTAGAAACTAGTTTTTTCTTGTTCTGACACAAGAAGATATATGTTATCTATACCTTAGGGGTTAAACATGGTTCTAGGTCTTATCACGGAAATATAACATGATCGTAGTCGTTAGTATTACTATGACTATATTTTTGACATGTACTTTTGGTTATAGTTATATTTATTATAAATTCAGACATATATTTTTAGTTATATTTATTTAGATTACAGATAACTAATCATCATCATTTATATGAATATGATATTTATTCTGATATACCATTTAGCTATAGTTATGGTTTTGTTTATTTTGAAATAAATATAAAGCTTATAGTATTTGATATAAATAATAAGAATGATTTGACATTTTTAATGTTGTGTTAAATTGATTATGAAAGTACTTATAATTATATATTTGTACGTATTTGTAATAAATTTTGATTGGTATATGAGTTATGGTGTTTATTGGGCTGTTGTTTGCTCATATGTTTATTCTTTGAAGTTTTAAATCCCGAGAAATAGTCTAGTGTGGACATGTTTGAGGAAAAATATTATTGTTTGAAACTCTTTTTATTTTGGACTTGTATGATATTAATGTGCAATGTTATTTTGGATATGCTCTGGTGATCTTATAGTTATGTAAATATATAGTGTTGACTGTGATATAATATAAATATTTTTATGATTATACGATGGTAAATAACTTGGTGGACCATGTAAAGATTATGTTGCTTGTTCAGGTTTTGATCGTGCAATTTATGTTGGATTATTTTGTTAGATATAAGTTGTTGAAATATAATTAAACATGTTATAAATGTCCTACGATTGAATTGTTTGAGTTAAAAAATAATAAATAATCTATGGAGGCGAATTATTTGATACCTGCTATTGCATGATTAGTATGGCTATGATGTGGATCCTATCAATAGGGGTTACATTGGTATTTATTGGGAAGCTAGTTTTTCCTGAGCCTTGACACAGAAGATATGTGCTATATACATCATTGGGGTTAAGTATGGTTCTGGATCTTATCACAGGGATATAACATAACTGCAACCGTTAGTATTCTTATGACTATAGTTTTGACATGTACTTTTAGCTATAGTTATATTTATTATAAATTTTTACATACATCTTTAGCTATATTTATTGAGATTATGGATAACTCATCCTCATTTATATGAATATGATTTTTATTCTAATATACCATTTAGGTATAGTTATGGTTTTGTTTACTTTGAACTAAATGTAAAGCTTATATTATTTGATAGAAATAATGAGAATGATTTGACATTTGATATGTTGTGTTAAATTGATCGTAAAAAGTACTTATAAATATATATTTGTATGCATTTGTTATAAGTTTTGGTTGGTATACAAGTGAACATGTTTGAGGAAAAATATTATTGTTTGAAACTCTTTTTATTTTGGACTTATATGATATTAATATGCAATGTTATTTTGGATATGCTATGGTGATCTTGTAGTTATATAGATACACGGGTGTTCACTGTGATATAATATAAAATTTTGATGATTATATGATGATAAATAAGTTACTGGACCGTGTGAAGATTTTGTTGCTTGTTCACGTTTTGATCATGCAATTTATGTTGGATTCCTATTGGTAGGTGAGTTGTTAAAATCTAATTAAACATGATATGAATGTCGTATGATTGAATTATTTGAGTTAAAAATAAATAAATAACCTGTAGAGGTGAATTAATTGTGCAGGTTTTAGCCTTGCAATTCTAAAAAAGGATTGCAGCGTTGGGTGTTTAGCAAGACCTTCCGGGGGTGGGGCGTTAGGTGTTTAGCAAGAGTTGTTGTTTCAGAGAATTCTTGTAACGATCCATTTAGTCGATGCTTCGTATCATTGCAGATGCAAATTCATAATTTTTACTTGAACGCCGAACGTTTGATCGGTTGATCTTTTCTAGATGGACTTATCGAACACGAATCTTTCAGCAGTTTCTTGTGCTTATTAGTACGAGTGGTTTGATGATATCTTCTTGACATTTTCAAAAGTAGGTTTGATATATATGGCTTTTGGGCTTTCTCATCGTCACAGATGTTTTAGGTTTTAAGCCGTCAGGAATAATATTGCTTTTGTCCAAAATGTTCGTTTTTGAGGATCTATATGCTTTGTAAGACACCGGATCTGTTTAATCACTATGTTAGTTGGATGAGGCTTCCATGCTTTGCTTGCTTCATATCGCTGATGAAGTGTCATTCAGTCTTTGGTGCAAGTCTCATCCCCGATTTGACCCGACTCTCATCCCTGTTAGATGCAAGTCGACCGACGACCGACCACCAGTGTTCTCCCAGCGGTGGCGGCGGTGCAGCGCGACACCTTCCCTCAGTACCTCCTCTCTCTTAGCGCGCTCTCTCCCCTCGACACCTCTCTCTCTCCCTCTCTCTGGCAGTGCAACGCTCCCACCCTCTGCTGTACTCGGTCTCTCTCTCTCTCTCTCTCTCTCTCTTTCTCTCTCCAGTGTTTCGGGTAGGCCTCGCTCGTACCCACGCGCTGGAGGCGGCAGCCCTCTCTCCCTCTTCCTTTTTCATGGTATCCTCTCTACCTCTCCATTTCTTTCGACGGCCCTGGCCGCCTCTCTCTCTTTCTTCCAGGAGTCCGCCCTCCTCCTCTCGGCCTCCTGTCGCTGTTAGCCCTAGCGCTTCCTCCCCTGCAAAATTATGTTAATTTTTTGTTTATAATAGTTAATTATTGTAAATAAGAGTTTATGATTTGTCAATTACTGTATTTGTGACTACTAGAATTTCGAATTGTTAATTTTTACTATTTTGAATCGTGCAAATTTTGATGTTAATCTTCTTTTTCTTGGGTTATTTTGTTATTAGATTTGGAGAATTTAGTACTTTAATGTTTTGTAGATGGTTAAGTGAATATAATTTGATATTTTGTGGTGATAATTTGAATCTGAAATTATATGGAACTTATATTTTGTCTAATTTTTATTTTAATGATTGAATTTCTTCTTTTTTCTATTCTTTTATCATCTTTATATCGGTGAGTTCCTCGCTTTGCTTGGGCGAGTGCCTAGTACATGGGACATTTTAGAACATTGGCATCTTTTAGCGCTATAGCCCAACACCTTCAACAACATTGGTGTCGATGAATAGTGCCATTCTTTGCACATAATATTGTCTTAAACTCTTGATATAATATTCAATATTAACGTAATGTTACTACATACCAGAGGAAGAATACTCTTCTAATTGTGATAGAATACATAATCAATAAGTTAATTAATGAAGGTGTGAGCTAGCTTAGATGGTAAAGACTGACAGTTTATCACAAGGTCCTAGATTTGAATCCTGCCTTCACCACTTATCATTTGCCCCCCCCCAAAAAAAAAGTTCACCAATTTCTTCACTTAACAAAATTTGGAGGTCTTATGGTATGCAACTTTTAAATGAAGAACAAGTATACTTTGTTTTTATAATATCATTTTAGAACTTAGAAAGAATATAATAGACTTTTTATATATTACTTACTGGAATTTGAATGTATAGAAACTTTGCCATTGCTTATAGTTACCAGAACAGTGCAATTTCTGGGTCTAGAGCTAAAATAAAAATGAAATTATTGTTGTTTCATGAAGCTTTGTGCAGTTACTCGTACTGACTTTCTATTGGTTCTCAGGACCAACTTCATAGCTTTGTTGAGGTTTGGAAAATGGCCGCAACCAAGCATTTTCCTCGGATGGTCTCACATGTGATTCTTGATTTGGATGGTACACTTTTAAATACAGGTGTGTACTTACCCACATTTTTCTTGATCATTTTTTTCATATTAAGTACAATATATATTTCACAAGTTTTTCCAATTTCATTACTGTCGTAAAATCACACACATAGTGAGATGGACCTTTGACTTATATGCTGTTGCAAAACACATAGAGATACATTTACAAATATGTCTATGTACCGAGTTTTCTTCTTTAAGTTTCATGCTTAGAGTTCATCTCCTAATCTTTAACCGGTGACAGATGGTGTCATGAATGAAGTTCTCAAAGTATTCCTTGTTAAATATGGCAAAAGATGGGACAACAAAATATCTCAGAAAATAATAGGGAGGACACCTTTGGAAGTTGCAACTGCAGTTGTGAAAGATTTTTCACTTTCTCTGACAACTGAGGAGCTCATGTCTGCAATTTCTCCAATGTTCTCTGACCAGTAAGCATCATGACATTCTTCCTGTGATTATCATCTTTGTGCTATCTATATCATTCATTATTGAACACAGCTGCAATATATGATTAGAGGGAATGTAGTGTCACTTAATGCTCATGTTTCTTTTTTATGTCTTCGCCTATCTTTAGCGATAATATTAACATTTTTCCTCGGTGCAGTCTGAGGTAAAGAAAGGACTGTTTAAGGGCCTTGTTGACAGTGAATGTACCCACACCTTTTATAGATAATGTTTTCCTCTGTTCTATCCGAAACTGCAGCTTAGACAGTATGTGGCTGACAAATTAAGAAAATTGATTAAAAGGAGATAGTAATATTGTGAGAGAAGAAACTACTAGAAAGGAGGGACTAAAAGAGATCCAACACCATTGCAGTTCCATCTTTGCTGGTTTTTTTTTCCGAAAAACTAAATCACCTTTCCAGGGGCCAGTTCTTGGCCTTTTTTTTCTGTAAGTTGGTTTTGCTATTATTACTGCCTGTTCTTAGTTTTAAGCGAAGAGAGCTGAAGACAAACCCCTGGTGACTATTGTAGTTGTGCACTAATTTTGAACTTGATAGGCTTTTGATATGTCCCTTTTGGGTCCCTTAAATTGGCCTAAAATTACTGGTCCCATGGTTATTTTATAATATTAATAGGAAAATATCTACGAGAATAAAATTTTTCCTTTTGGAGTAGTCAGTTTCCAGTTTTCTCTGAACCGAAGGACACACAAGCTCAGGTGTTTGAAGACTTCTCGATGAAATTTGAGGGAAATTTCTTCTAAAATTACAGCATACAAAAATTTGAATTCAACAGTTATCCCAAATGTAGCAAGTATCTTGAGGCCTATTGGTTATTGATTTTGATTATTTTTGAAAGCAAATCATGTTGAGTTTCAACATTTAATATGTATTTGCATGTCAAACAGTTTGAATTGAAAACCTTGGTCATGTTCAGAAAAGAGAAATTCAAGCAGATAATCTTCCTTTTTCATTTCTCTTCTGTTCAATTGATGCCAAAGAAGGAAAGGGAAAAAATTGTTTGCCACTGGAATCTAGGTTGTCTAAGAGACCTTGGGGTGAACCTTTAGAGGTTTCCTGATATTTCGAGATATTTGGTTTTCTCCCTTCTATTTTCCTTCCTGTCTTTTCTTCCTCCACCCAGTTATGTGTCAACATGCCAAAATCTCGATCCACATCCAAATGTAGGTAGCTAGAGCTATTTTAGACCAGGATTGCAATCATCTGCTGAATCCAATTTGATATACTGAACGTGCATGGATGATATCCACATGGATTGAGCTTGATACTTAATTTAGAATAATGTAGGACTTGCTGGAAGTTTAAGATGTCTTGGATTCTTAGGTTAAATAATTAGGCTTAAGAAAGCTGTTTGGGCTGTTATGAACCATGGTTTAGAAATTCACAAAAGTATGCTGGCAGTTAGTTAGAGCTTCAATTACAGATAAACAATAAATTGATGTAAGAAGAGTGACAATATGTTGCTGGAATTTGTGTAACAATCAGTTATTAGTAATAAAAATCATAAACATATAGAGCAATGCTAGTATACAATACATTAGAGGGTTGATTATGAGGACTTATTCCAATTCCTAGCAGTCACAGCCAGTGTTCTTGGCCACACGTGGTCATGACCCATGCATGGACAGGCCATATTTGTTATGCTTCTTTTTAACTAAGGAACAGTATTTTGTTGAAGGTTCTTTTTTTAACTTTGACTTGAATTACTGCATTTTTTTACTGAAGGTGGTGCAATATCAAAGCTCTGCCAGGTGCTAATCGGTTGATTAAACATCTGAGGAGTAATGGGGTGACTATGGCTTTAGCTTCAAACTCTTCAAAATCCTGCATAGAAGCAAAGATTTCTTTCCACCAAGGTATAATGCCAGCTTAAAAAGCATTATGTTTCAAAACCAAGGTTCTTTGTTTCACCCAGACTGGTACAAAACAGTTTGTACTTACCGATCCGAGTGTAGACTGGTACTTGGGTTGGCCCCGCCTTAGCTTCAAACTCTTCAAAATCCTGCATAGAAGCAAAGATTTCTTTCCACCAAGGTATAATGCCAGCTTAAAAAGCATTATGTTTCAAAACCAAGGTTCTTTGTTTCACCCAGACTGGTACAAAACAGTTTGTACTTACCGATCCGAGTGTAGACTGGTACTTGGGTTGGCCCCGCCTTAGCTTCAAACTCTTCAAAATCCTGCATAGAAGCAAAGATTTCTTTCCACCAAGGTATAATGCCAGCTTAAAAAGCATTATCTTTCAAAACCAAGGTTCTCTGTTTCACCCCGACTGGTACAAAACAGTTAGTACTTACTGGTCCGAGTGTAGACTGGTACTTGGGCCGGCCCCGTTTTGGTTGGTCAGGTCCAATCCATTAGAAAAATAAAAAAAACTTAAATCTCCAATTAGGGCTCGCGAATGCGAGCCCATTTGCGAGCACTCTTCTCACGAGGAGCTTGGAATGGCTCTCGAGCTGTTGCCATCCAACACTGCCACTCCTGTCATTCGTCGCCGACATTGCCTCTACTATCATTCATCATCACTTACCTCCCTTGTATGCTTCCTCCTCCTCCACCGCTTCCTCTTTTTCCTTCCTCCTCCACCACCTTTTCATCTTGTTCCTTCTTCTTCCTTTTCCTCCATCGCCTCTTCTTTTTCCTTCTTCTAACTCCTTCCTCCTCTTCCTTCACCACCTCTTCTTCCTTCCTCTTCCTTCATCCTCCTTTGTCTTCCTCCTCCTTCTTCCTCCTCTTCCTCCACTGAGCATTCCTCTTCTCTTTCATCTTCGAAACATCGGTGTGTATCGATATACTGACCAGTACCATGTGTCAGTACACCGTTACATACTGGTCTTGCCAGGGACTGATATGGGTCTAATACGTGATACAACATTCCTTGGTTTTAACATATTGATATATTTTTTTAAGTTTTCTCCGACTGCTGGCATTTTGATTATTGTTTCTCACTTTCTCTTATTTGTTCTCATAATGTTATTTCTGATACCTAGGCTGGAAAGAATCATTTTCTGTTATCATTGGTGGTGATGAAGTTACTACGGGAAAGCCATCCCCAGAAATGTGAGACACTAAAACGAGTAGCATGATTTGTTGATTTTTTTATGCTTGGCACATTGTTCATTATATTAATGTTTACTTTGGAAATTTTGAATTTTTGTGGACAAGATTCCTTGAAGCTGCCAAAAGAATGAATGTTGATCTTTCAAATTGCTTGGTGATCGAGGACTCATTGTAAGTTTTCAAATCTTAATTCCCCTCAATTTTCTTTCCTTCCACCATCATATATCTTCATGAGTTTTAGTATTAGTCCTTCTTTCTTCTCTGAATACTGAAATTACACTGAAATAACAAATTTTGATTTTACACAGTAATGAATATCTTATGTATTTTTACTGTATTGTTCTTTTGTTTTATGATTATTTTGCTTCTGCAATAATGGGAAGAATTATAGAGCAGATTTATAATTATGCCTATATCTGATATAAATGCAAATTTTGTTGGTTGATCTTTGACTGTTTAAGTTGAATTTATCTCTGTTGGACGTGTATTATCTTCAATGCTAACATAATAAACCAAATAAACAAAATTAAATATAATTCAATTTGTTAATTGTGAGTTTCTTTGGTTTTGTATTTTCCTAATGATTTACATGATAGATTCAATTCTGCTTTCTTGTTGAATCTTCCATACAAAGATTTGGTTCTTATTATAAAAAGAGGATGCAGTGCCAATAAAGATAGTTCCTTAAAATGGTCACTGAGTTATGATTGTTCTGAACGTGAATGAATTTTATAGGAACATACAAACTCAAAGGGCAGCTGTTTGTTCAGTGATGCAAGGACCATTGAATATCTAATGGGCTGCTCATGTCGATGATTTACATTTAATTTAATAAACAAGAATATTAGAGAATTTTCAGAAGAAAAATACTTTAAAAATTTTAAAGTGAGTAGTTGGTTTGTTTGTCCTAGACTATCTTAGTGAAGGTGATGGAGTCTTCTGTGTACCTAAGTCCTATAGTTATGTTAAGAATTGCAAAGGCAATGCTCCGAGTGTCAAAAGATAAATTTGATTGTTGATCCTTTTTCTATTTTACACCATAATGCAGCCCATCCTATGTACAGGGTATGATTTATTTAATTTATTGTTAAGATATTATAAGATGGTATAGAAGAACAATCAAAGTTATAATAAGGATAAGCTATATAGAACATTAAGCATAATCAAGTTCCAAAGAGGTAAAATATAGAATATTACATAGGTATTAATGCTTAGTAATATGAGGGGCTTGACACATAGGTGATTGTTGGCACGTCACACCCATTTGGTCGGCATGTTAGATGAGACCTGGTCCCACCAGGATAGCTAAGGATATATGAAAATGGATACATGGCACATCCTCATCATTCCAATTTTACTATATATATTTCTATTCTATACTCTGTTTTTATAGTTTGCTTGCAAGAACTTGGTCTTGAAGATGTAGCCTTCTCTATGTCATCTGTATATGGCTGTGCTTTCAAGGATGTCTCGTACTTGCCAGGCCTGGCGTTGTTGCTGGCAAAGCAGCAGGAATGGCAGTGGTAGCAGTGCCATCTCTTCCGAAACAAGCTGGTCTTTACAGTTCAGCTGATGTGGTCATCAATTCTTTGCTTGATCTGCATCCTGAAAAGTGGGGCTTACCTCCTTTTGAAGATTGTATGCTCTTAAAGCTCTGTTTAAAAAATTATCACTTTGTGTAAGTTTTTCCTTTGCTTCTGAAGATTTCCTGCCTACAAATTGCAGGGATTGAAGGCACTTTACCAATTGAACCATGGTACATTGGAGGACCTGTTATTAAGGGATTTGGTAGGGGCTCCAAGGTACTTGGGATACCAACAGGTATGTCAGGATTTAAGAAGTTTATAACTGCATATTTGAGTCAGGATATTGAAGACTGCGAATTTGCCTCTGTTTGTTGTTTCGCAAAGGTGTCTGAAGCCTTGTGCAACAGTTTTCAATTTTATTTTCTCTCTAAAAGCTGGACTTTGGATTTGGAATATTATAAGGAATTTTCTAAAGATCATATAAGAAGATGAATGTAATCTGTGAAACTTGGTCTGTTGGTTTATCTCTTCTTGTTTAGTTGTGAAATAATTTCTCTAGTTACTTCTTATTCAATTGATCTGTTTAAGGAATCAAGGTATAGACATTGTTGAAAATGGTCTTAGGATAGTTGCACTACTATAGAAAGTCATACTACATCAAACTCCACCTTATATGTTTAAAGAAATACTATTATTTTCTGATAGTAGGAATTCATTTTGATACATTCAGTTCTTGTCTTATAAAATGCAATGTTCACCCTATCGGCCTGAAATGGTATGTACCAGTTGCACTGATGTACCAACACATGGTACACTGGTAAGTACTGGTGTTTCAGAGAGGAAGAAAAAAGAGAGAAGATGAAGGGATGGCAGAGGAAGGAGGAAGAAAGAGGGAAGAAGAGGAAGTGATGGAGGAGGAAGAGAAGAAGAGACCTTACCTAAGACATGGCGGTGCAGTGAGGTCGTGGCAACCGGAGGTCGCCATTGATTGCTGCTTTGGAGGCGATGTTCATGAGCCCTGGAGAGGCGGAGGCAGAGGCAATGCTCGCGAGCGTTGCTTAGGTGGAGGCGATGGTTGTGAGCGCTACGGAGGCAGCACTTGCATGAGAAGTGGAAAACTAGGGTTTCCCATACTGGTCCGGGAGAAACAGTGAACATTGGTAAAATGTTCTGCAAAATTTACATTATAATATTTTGACTCCTTCGATGGTGGGTCCTGCTGCCTTGGTACAATGGTAGAATTGCTCCCTTGTAATTTGAGGTTTGAAACTGTGAAAATAAACTCTGGATGACGATTTACAACTTTCTATATCTGACCTTTGTTGGACCCAGTTCTGACTGTTTGCCTCTTACGCTTGGCTGCCTGAAGTCACAAGTTAACGAGTGAACAGTGAGAATACTTTGGTTTAGCAACTGTATATAAAGGTTAAGGTGCAACTGTAAGTTATACATGGAGAAACATCAAGTGGTTAGAACGCTAACCACGTCACAGTTATGGTCCAAAGTTATTCTTCTGTTGGAGCGAGATGAAAATGATGTGTACTTAATTTGCAGCACCGCTTTTATTTGCAGTGTTTGTTGCTTGAGGTTGATAGAGAGGTGTTGTTGGGAGACCAATGGATTGTGTTAATAACTAAGGTCATTTTGGGTTCTGTTTCAAAGAAGACATACTATGAATATTATTTTGGTAGCCCTCATTGCTTGTATTAGTCTATCCTCCATTGTTACAATCTCTTTATTTGAAAGAAACATTTACTCATACTATGAACTAAAATATTTTTCCATCCTGATTTGTACCACTTAACATTCGTCATGCTACATTCCTTTCCCTTTCTATAAATAACTTAAAGACTCAATTTATTATTGATACTTTTTTGTTCTAGAGAGAGATGCACTACATCATTCTCTTTAAATTTCCAAAACAGTGTAATGAATCAATATTAGTAATATTTGCTGCTCATACAGTTATTTTTCACTTTGTTTAGTTGGTTGTCAACACTGATCATCCATGTTGCAATATGTGCAGCTAATTTACCTGCAGAAAATTTTTCTACAATACTCTCTGAGCACACATCAGGAGTCTACTTTGGGTGGGCAGGACTCTCAACAAGGGGCATCTACAAGATGGTCATGAGCATTGGTTGGAACCCATACTTTGACAACACCGAGAAGACTATTGTAAGTGTGCTCTTGTCTGTAGTTGTCTGGAGTTTGTTCTTTCTAACAGAGTGTTATCGGTTCCAGGAGCCATGGCTACTCCATGACTTTGGTGAGGACTTTTACGGGGAGGAGTTGCGCCTCGCTATTGTAGGCTACATAAGACCAGAGGTATTGGAAAGTAAAGAAAGAACAAAGAAAAATAGAGGAATTTACATCAACTGCTTGTTTGACAGTATTCTGTTTGAACTCACAGGCGAATTTTCCGTCGCTCGAGAGTCTGATAGCAAGGATTCATGAGGATGGTAGGATAGCCAAGAAAGCCCTTGACCTTCCTATATATGCAGGCTACAAAGATTCACCATATTTGAAGAACTCCATGCTGCGGAGTAATTGTCATTCTTGAATTGCATGAGTTTTAGATGTGTAGAAGAGATAAATCTTTCAGATTGGTCAATGGTCAGAACAAGAACCAAAGTATGGCCTTGTTCACCGCCACATTCATCAAACAGAAGAAGATGCCAAATGCAAACATGATTGTGTTAACCTATATTCTTTTCTAAAACATAAATCTCTTGATCAAACGAGCAAAAAGAGGTGAATGTTTTTCTAATGTTACCTTAAAGCTTGTGAACTGTGCCAAACATTTTCTCTTCTGCTCTAAATGCTATAAGCAGGAAGCACATTGCGCACATCATCTATGTTCTTTCTGGTATTCCTGTGTTAGTTCATTCTTTCTTCAGTCTTCAAAGAATTCGTTACATAGAAGTTTCCAAAGAGTTGTTGCAATACATACTAACTTGGAAGTTCCATGGCTTGTAGCCCGTTTGTTTCACTTCGCCATCCTCCCTCAAACCAGTGAATTCCATTTCCAGGTTCCTTGCAAACAAACCTCAATGTTTCTCCATATTACTTTGTCCGTTTTGTATATCTCACGTCACTCTTTCTACTTGCTCTTTATTGGCCATTCTCCTCTTTTCTCTCCTTCCTCTCTGGCCTTTCTCCGAGACCAGGAACATCTGTGCAGTGCTACATGGTCGTCTCCATCAATAGTACCTCGTGGACTATTGATCAGGAACATCTCTGAAGGATTACAACATCTATGGTAATATCATAGACTTAACTGATTTTAATGACTTTAATATCATAGACTTAACTGATTTTAATGATTTTAATATCATAGACTTAGTTGATTTTAGTGACTTAAGTCCATGATATTCCCTACTTACAAAGATCAGTCTTTTCATGTTCATAACATGAAGGATCTCCACAGAGAAAACAAATTAGTAACGAACAAAATGTGTAAACAAATTCGTTGTTTGACGAACGTAATTGGAGATCGGCACAAGCATTACTAGATAAAATCCTTCGTTAATAATTAATAATAGTAAACTGATATAATTTACTGACTCGGAACAAATGTACGACAAAGGATCCTATAATATTCTATATGTTAGGTTGAACTACCTACTGCCTATAAAAAATCTTAAATGAAGTTTATTATTCATAATTTATTTATTATTCATAATTTTTTAAAAAATAATAAAATAATATTTACTATTCATAATCCCTATATTTTTATTTTTATTTTTTTCCTTCCCCACAACCCTTGCTCGTACACTCCTACCATCGGCTCTCTTGGGTTAATACAATTGACCTAGAAGACGGTATCTTCAGTGTTATTACAAGATGTATATAATCTTAAAAATATTAAATCATTATAACAAACATCAAAAACTATTTCTAACCTCCTACTATTTGATCTTTAAGTCATCTCATTCTATCATCTTTTTTTTTATTATTTTATGCATCAAGAATGATCTCAATACTATTCAACCCTATTTAATCAAGCAAAACCCTAGTCCAAGAAACAACAATCCTCTCACCTCAACCAAGTCATAATAGGATTTGGATAAGACTATTCATCATCCAAATGGGGGTAGCTACTAAGCAAGGGGGTGCATACCCCACGAGAAAAAATCATATAAGGAAAACCCTAATTGTCGTACCTTATAAGGAAAGTTCTTAAATCATAAGAATTTAGGATACCCCTCTCGTTATAAAACAAGGGGTGTGCCCACATTTAAAAAAAAATATGAAAGCCTTTAGTAAAGAGTCAATTGGCCTAGTTTTATAGCCTTAGAGTAGCAAAGAGAAGAGGGAAGAATTCTGCACCACTACAGCCAACTTATTCTAACTATAGTCTTATTCCTCACATTCCAATAGCTCAAAACTCTACCCCAAGGCTTCGTCCAACTATTGCGAAAAGTCCTCAACGTCTACTATCCATCCAAACCTTAGGAGGAGGTTCTAATATCACAGATAGGAGGAGACCAAAGACTAGTAGTGATCGCATCCTGCCGAGAGCACTAATATATTGTCTAAAAACAACATACGTTTTTATGCACCTATAAGCTTTCTTTCACGCTTCTATCTTTATTATTTCAAGTCTCATAGTTAGGATTTTAACTTAACAAACAATAGAGGTTATTTTCTTTCGATTTTATGCTTGGTTTTTCAAGTCTCATTCGTCAAAACTTTTATTCGAAAGATAGTATCGAGTCAACGGATCGTCAAACTTGAACCTTATACAGATCATATAATATCATAGCAACGTTCTTATGAATGGTGATCACGAGACACGGATACAAAAAGTCAAGTGAAGAGCTACAAGAGTTGGAGTTTATGCCATGATCACCCAAAGGAAGAAACACTAATCGGATGACGATCGATAACCCAACAGGCATGGCTAACCTTACTGCCCAAATGATAGTACTAGCCCAATAGATGGAGATCGTCATTTGTTGGATGCAAGCCTAAAACAATCCTATAACAAAGAATAACCGAGTAAAGAATGTCGCAACAAAGGAGAGAGAGTCGTCTCTATCTGAGATGCGCAACTATGAAAAAGACACTCTTGAATATAACATCATAGCAAGAACTCAACTCTTTCGCATCGAGGCTCGCATTGACATACTATCCTATGACGGCTCGATTAATACTAAGGTATTAGACTTGTGGATAGATCAACTTAATACTTATTTCGATCTATATGACTATAACATCGAGGATAGGGTGATACTTGCAACTTAAGTTTATCAGACATACTCTTGTTTGATAAAAAGTTTATCTTTGAACCAACAATGATGAAGACATGTCATGGACATAATTCAAAAAGCATCACTCAACAATGATGAATTCTATCCTATAGAGTACATTGGAGGAAGATGGAGGAAGTGGCACTACATACGCTAAGGAAGGGATCAATTCGTGTAAGAATACACCATCGAGTTTCAACAAAAAGCTATAACACTCCATATTTTCCTCGACAATCACTCGACGGTGATGAAATACATCACTAGCCTCCATGCCTAGATAAACATATAATTGGGCCTCGTCAAAACTCACAACATCTCAACAGTGAGTATGATAATAGTGACGATCGAGAAAAGAATCGAACCCACACCGAGAAGAATATGAAGAAGGCAAGAGGGAAGCACTTAAAATCTAAGACCAGGAGTAGTAAAACTACATCTTCTTCCAAAAAGAATGATTTGTTATGCAATTACTATAAAATTGTTGGAAGGTTCACCTTGAACTCGTTTCGAAGAAGTGAAAGAAGAATAATCAAAATTGATATATGGCGATCGCTACTATAGGAGATGATCAAATCAAACTAGCATCAGGTTTACACTTAGATCTGAATCTATCGTTGAAGGCTAGACTAAAAGCTACAGACTCAAATCCAACCCCCATTCCAAAAGTTTGAGAAAAATTATTTACTCTCAAGATCCAAGTGAAACAAGAGGTCATCAATACAATCGAGGACACCAAAAGCTAAAAGAATTTCATTTCCATAAGCTTAGTGCAAAGACTTGGACCAGAGACCACTCCTCATCCAAAGCCATATTCGCTGGGGTGGATCCACAAAGACATCAAGATGAGGATAGATCATTAGTGCACATTCAAATTTATGATCACTAATAATTACATCGATGAGGTGACATGTGAGATAATACCCCTCAACATATGTTAAGTTATTTTTAGGAGTCTATACTTGTGGGACTAAGAAGTCATCTACCATTATTGCCCCCAACAATATATGTTCTTGAAGGATAAAAATTGTTGAATCTCAGATTTTGATGATGAAACCAATTGATAAGTGTTTATGTTTTAATCTGCGTTTTGAGTGATGCAGGATGCTTCGATTAGGATGAGACAATTAAAGCAGGAAAAATCATGTTGTGCCGGAGGAAAACATGTCAGAAAATTGGATGTCGAGCTAGAGGATCGGTCGACGTATCGACAGAAGGCTTCGGGCCATGGATTCAGGCATCGGGCCAAGAAGAGCGGATATTGCGCCAACGATATCAAAGTTGCGGAGTCAACTGGTCGATTGGGCAATAGGCCACAAGAGAGGACGATGCGCTGAAGAATCGGACGAAGCGTCGAGGGACCAATGACATGCCGGACAACATGATTAATGCTTAGTATTAATTGTCTAGA
>LVTN01000349.1:248313-261775 GCA_001649415.1 Musa itinerans
GTAACACAATCTTTCATATACGCAATTTTAAGTTTCGTAGTTTTTGCACACTAATCTTTGCATGATGACGAATACATCTTTGGGAAATTAGGGATTTTATTTTTAATGTTCTTCCATTGCACATGTGATGTCGCCCCTAGATTTTCCAATAGTACTGTGCAGACTAGAGATGGTACCACCAAAGCCTAATCTCCAAGGCCCTATTAAGCGATGGTACCGCTAGACTGGATGGTGGTTCTTCCCAATGTCAGTGTCATACTGGGCAGTAGTACCACCCAGTGTCTGCTGATAGGCGGTGGAACCACTAATTGTCAATCTAGTAGGTGGTGGTACTACCCAATACTGGCGGTGGTACCGCCAGTACCTCGAAAACCCCGGATGAGACCTTTTTGGCTCTAAATTTGAATCCATTTGGGGCCTATAAATGCCCCACTCATCCCTGCTCGGTTCACACAAGAACTAATAACAAAAACTTGAGAAAACGTAATTGTAATCTTATGAGAATTCCCCTCCTCTTCTCTAAGTTTGATTTCAGTTTAAGGTATTGAATCTCAGATTTTGATGATGAAATCAATTGATGTGTTTCTGATCTGATCTGCATTTTGAGTGACACAGGAAGCATCGATCAGGGAGAGATAATTAAAGTACGAAGAATCATGTTGGGTTGGAGTGGAACATGTCAAAAGATTGGACGTCGAGCCGGAGGATCGATCGATGTATCGGCAGATGGCTTCAGGTCATGGGTTCGGGCATCGGGCCAAGAAGAGCAAAAATTACACTAAAGAAATTAGAGTTGCATAGGTCAATTGGTCGATTAGGCAATAGGCCGCAAGAGAGGACGATGCACCGAAGAATCGGAATAAGCATCGATGAACCAATGACATGTCGAACAACATTTGATTCAAGCTTTCTAATAATTGTCTAGATTGAAGTAGGTTTTAGGCATAATTGGGTTGGAATTACTCCAACACAGTTAGGGGCCAGTTGGGCCCAAGTTTAGGCTATGTTGGGCCAAGTGAAAAGCCTAAATAGTGACCCAACAGATGGAACCATCGGTGGCATAGTCTTCAAGATTATCAAGTAGTGATACTACCCAAACTCAATCTCCGAGACTATCAGGTGGTGGTACCACACATGCACAGTCTCCCAGGTGGTGGTATCGCCAGACTGGGCGATGGTACTGCCTAGTGTTAGTACTGTAGGTGGTGATACCACCCAACACAGGCGGTGGTACCGCTAGTACCCGGGAAACCCGAGATGAGACCCTTTTTTGCTCCATTTTTTAAGCCAATTGGGGTCTATAAATACCCAAGTTATTTCTACATGAAGCAGCAAGATTTGAGCATGAAATTGAGTTGAAAATGGGGAAAAAATAGTTGAGAAAAAGATTAGGAAACTCTCTTAGGATTTAGGATCACTTCTTCCTAGTATTTAGAAGTTTGTCTAAAGGGAGAAGCGAGGAAGAGAGGAATGAGTCTTGTAAGGGGTGTCTCCTAAACCTGTGAAAAGGAGAAGAGGGGTGTAAGAAGGAGGTTGATCTTCACCTATTAAAGGAAGATCAATAGTGGATGCCGGTGGCCTCGACGGAAAAGGAATCGACGAAGTGGATGTAGGTCACAATGACCGAACCACTCTAAAATCTAGTTTGCATTTACTTCTTGCTATTTACCTTACTGCAAACTGAATTCCTCCTTCACTACGTTTCCGTACAATTTCAAGTTAACATCTTTACGAAATCGGTTTTATCACAACAAAGTTTTTGAAGACATAATTTTTACCGCTTCACTAATTCACCCCCCTCTTAGTGCCGACCCTGTTCGTAACAAAAATAAGTTCATTAATAAAAAGGATTGAAGTGGACAGCTAATTGACCAAATGATGATTGCCCAAGTAAAGAGGATGGTGAATGCATGCCGAAAGATTGAGCTCTTGATCCTCCGACTGATTACCGCAACAACACAAACATTAGCCTTAGCATCAGCCCATGAAATCATAGAAGATGAAGGCCTACAATAGCTTATCAATAAGTACTTAAAGCTCTTTGAAGAACATAATGAACTTCCCCCACGACGTGTAATGGAGCATGAAATCTAGCTTATCTCCAATGCCCCTTTGTTGAATCTTAGCATGTACAGGAGTTCGATGATGAAAATAAAGAAATCTAAAGACAAGTTGCTAAGCTTATTGAGAGTGACATCATTTAGCCGAGTAGTTCCCCTTACGGCTCACCAATGGTGATGGTGCCAAAAAAAGATGGAGGTTAACGCTTGTGTATCGACTATCATACCTTAAACAAGATCATGGTGAAGAACCGATACTCGCTACTATAGATGCTACTATAGATCGATGACTTGCTAGACCAACTACTACTTATCATGGTCTTCTTAAACCAATATCTTAAATTAGGATATCATCAAATTCGAATCTGAGAAGAATATACCTAAAGAAATAGTGTTCAAGACAAGGCAAGAATTATTTAAGTGGTTGGTGATGCCTTTACAATGCACCAGCAACCTTAATGTGACCCATGAATAATGTGCTATGCCCTTATATTGGAGATTTCATTATCGTCTACCTTAATAACATCTTCATCTTTAGCACAAAAAGAGCATGTTGAGTATATCTAAAAAGTGTTCAAGCTTTTGGTGAAGTACTAACTGCCGCTCAACCCAAAGAAGTGTAAATTTAGCAAAAGAAACCTCATCTACCTTGGCTTCATCATTGGTGGAGGAAGAATCCAAATCAATCTGAACAAGGTCAAAGTGATCCGAGAGTGGCCAAAACTAAGATGGTCACAAAAGTTCACAGCTCTCTAGGTCCATGCCAATACCTAAGTAAGTTCATTTAGAACTTTTTTATACTTATTGCTCCTTTATATTCTCTTACCAAAATAGGTCAATGATTTGACTGAACCAAAAAGCATGAAGATATGTTCCACTTACTAAAGAGGAAAATCAACAAGATGCCCATGCTAGCCGTATTGAATTTGCAGTGACCTTTCGGGTTAGAGACAGATGAGTCGAGATACACGATGGGGGCTATTTTGATGCAAGATGGTCGATCCATGGAAAACTACTCTTATATGTCCTAAGGATCTCAAAAGAATTATCCCACTTATGACAAAGAATTACTTGCGCTATAACAAGTGATCAATACCTTCAGACGCAATCCAAATTGTAACAAACATGGCACATGAAGTGGATCTTGTATCTATAGCAATTCAACCTAGTGATTAAGTATAAAAAGGGAGTACAAAACAAGCTAGCCGACATGTTATCATGACCCCCGATCGTAAGTCTTTGCTTATCTATGCACATGTAGGTCATACTTAGTTTTCACAAGGATTATGCAGACCTGGAAGTCCTAGAATTCAAGACAATATGGAGAAAGTTAAAGCAAGAACCAATATAAAATTTATACTCCAATGAGGACTGCTTTACGGAGGTATACAATTTTATGTACCAAAGAAAGCAGATCGCATGAATTAAATGCAAGAAGCACACTCGTCAAAAGTCACGAGATACTTCGGTATGAATAAGTTGTTGATGAACCTACAATGATATGTTTACTAGCCCTAGATACAGTAAGACATGGCTTGATTCATTGAGGATGTATCATTTGCGATACTTCAAAGCCAGTCAATCAAAAATTGGGATTGTATACTCCATTGCTCATTCCATCATAACCATATGAGAGCATATCTATGGACTTTTTGAGAGGTCTACCTAAGAAAATATTAGGACATGAGTATCTATTTATAGTTGTCAATAGATTCTCAAAGATGGTGGTACTCATGCCCTGTAAGAAGATAATCACTGGAGAAGGAGCAACCCAATTATTCTTCAAACACATATAGACACACTTCGACCTTTTGAGTTTTGTCGTGTTTGACCATGACAAGCATTTATTGAGTAGCTTTTGGAGTTCACTTTGGACCATGATAGACATAAACTAAAGAAAAGCATAGCCTTCCATCAACAAACTGATGGCCAAACCAAAATAGTGAATCATACTATGATTTATCTCCTTCGAGAATGCAACTCCCGACACCAAAAGACATGGGACAAAGTCTTACCATACCTTCAATTTGCTTTCAATTAGGCAGTGTATAGTTCTATCAACAAATCACTGGTCGAGGTATACTTAGGCTATTTACCTAAAAGTTCTTTTGATTTGTAGTTCATGTTCGATTAACTCTGACAAAAACAATGTAACACAACAAGCTCAAAAATTTTCGACGAACATTATCAAGGTGCATTAAGAGGTTGAGAAGCAACTTCAACCAAGTCAATAAAAAGACAAAGAATGACATGATTAATATCATGTTGATGGACGATTCTATAAAAGAGACCTTGTATGACAATACCTTAGGAAAAATTGACTCAAATGAGAAGGAAAGAAGCTAAAGCCTATTTGATGTAGACTGATCAAAGTCTTGAAGTAAATTAAAGATAATGTATGTCAACTTGATTTATCACCCTACATAGAGATATATTCGGTTGTGAACATTAAGAACTTAAAGTCATTCGAGCCTTCAATGCTAGATGATGAGTCAATTGAGATGTTGCTATATGTCGAAGACTTGGTGACCGACCAAGAGAAGCCCCTTGAGAAGGATACTATCATCGAGAAGAAGTCCACTACCACCTTACGAGGTGGCAAAATTATCTTCCAAATTCAATACAAAGAGTAGAAACTAAGTGCAATAAGATGATTCTCCGAGGAAGCTACTGAAGTCGAGTATCCCTAATTTCAAAACAAGATTCAATAGGATGTGAATTACTCAATTGGTGGAGCCATGATGAAGGACAATCTCAATACTATTTATCCTTATTCAATCAAATTAAGCCTAAGCCTAAGAAACAACAATCCTCTCACCTCAATCTAAGTCGTAATAGGAATAGAATTAGGACAATCTTCATCCAAATAGGGGCAGCCACCAAGCAAGCCCTACAAGGAAAGCTTTACAAGGGAAATCCCAATTGCTATGCAAAGAAAGTCCTTAAACCTTAAAAAGACTTAAAACTCCCATCTCCCAATAAAATAAGAGGTGTGCTCACATCTAAGGAGAATTAAAAAAGCCTTTAGTAAAGAGCCAACCAGCCATAGTTTTGTAGCCTCAAAGTAGCAAGGAGAAGAGGGAAGAATTCTGCATCACTACAGCCAACTTTTTTCGATCACAACCTTCATTTTCACATTCCAGTAGCCCAAAGCTCCACCCGAAGGCTTTGTATAGCTATTGAGAAGTCTTCAACACCTATTATCTACTATCCAAACGTTAGGAGGAGGTTCTAGCAGCAAAGAGAGAAGGAGGAGATCGAAGACCGACAGTGATCACAGCCTATCAAGAGCATCGATATGCTGTCCAAAAATAACTTATGATTTTACATACACATAAGCTTTCTTTTATGTTTCTATTTTCATTATTTCAAATCTCATTGTTATGGCTTTACCGTAATAAGCAATAGAGGTTGTTTTCTTTCAATTTTACACTTAGTTGTATAAGATAATTCACTCCTCTACTTCTACTTCTTAACTTGGGGTTATAAATAACCGAAAAAGATTTCTAAATAATTATCTCCATATTAAATTAGTAGCTTATGTTTTATCAGTTGGTTTAAGCTAGTTTTTTATTGCATCGGAGTGAAAAGAAAATTAGATTACTATTATAAATAAGTAATTGAAAGATGATTAATAATATAATTTCATATTACTACTTAACTATATTAACTGTGATCAATTCGACTTATACTCATCGTTACATCATTTACTAATCCGTCATCTTCTTTCCCATCATATGGTAGTGACAGCTCCTAATAGGCTTCAAAGTTCGGAAAGAATTTGTCAAAGTTTAATTTGTTATAATTGTCTCGTGGCCATGAGCTAACTATATTGCATAAGGATTATAAGTTGTGTTTGACAATGTATTTTTAATATGTATTTCAAAAAAGAGTTTAGTAAATATATTGTTATGAAATATTTTGAGTATCGAGTACATAATAGACGAAAACTGTATTTTAAATGTGCTATAAGTGTTGTTTGATAAAATTATATTTCAAAAGTCTATTAAATATTTTATTCTAATAATTTTTTTTAACATTTCTTTAAAAGTAAATATATTTTTTATTTAAATTAATATATAAATAAACAAAATAAAATACATGAATATATGTAATATTTTAAAAAATATATAGCCTAGATATAGAATAAATTGAAAATTAATCATATAAATGAATGTAAAATAATCTTTAAAAATAAATAAATAAAATTTTAAATTTATGAGAAAATGTACGACACTGAAAATAGAGAGAGAGAGAGAGAGGATGAGGAGATGAGAATTAGAAATTCTATTATATATTGATAATCTCATAATTTTAGATAATATTATAGGGTACATTAAAACATAAAAAATAATATTAATATCCCGTAAATATTAAAATAGTAATGTTATTCTAAGACATCATCGGTATTTAAATGTTTTTAATATAACATTCCGATCAAATATGATTTTAAAATAATTTACTAAATATTAATTTTTATATTTCAAATGTGTTCTAAAACTTACAGTACTCCTGCGTTTGAGAAGCTCCTCGATTGCAGACGTGGTGGTGCGATGACGGGCGCAAGCATGGCCTTCCACATCTTTGTGTTCCGTAAACTCCGGCGAGTAGAGAAGAACCCCTGCCAGCCGCCGGAGTCATGGAGACGGAAGACACGTTTGAGCTTCGAGTTCTCCACTTGTATGATTATTTTGAGAGGCTGTTTGTTTCATCAAAAACAAAATATCAAATGTATGTATTCTGCGCAATCCGAAGATGGTAGGTATTGTTGGTGAACAAATGTGTCGTGGCTGATGAGTCAGCACGGCTCGGTCCACTGGTCAATGTCGGGAGCCTTCTGTCGATTGAGTTGGATGCCGAGGTAGGTCGTGCCCTCGCGATGGGGTGTTGATCAGCGTTTCTCGGTCTCCAGGTTGGTTGGCAGCTCACCCTCGTGCACTGGATGGCAACTCCCGGGTTGAGACGCTCGCGGCTCAAGGGTGGCCGCTTGCCTGCAAAAATGGCCTTCGTCGGGTGATTCCCGATTTTGGCCCCTCCGACGAGCAAGTTAGTAGTTGGTTCTCTTCTTGTTTTTTTTCGTCCTCCCTTAGCCGGATGCCGGCTAGGGGCATTTATACTATTGTATGAGAGTCGGTCGCACGCAGGCTCGGTGTGGCGGCTGATCCTCAAGGGATGAAACGGTACTTCTGTGCAGCCATCGTCCCGGGACGCTCGGAACAACGCCAGACGACGTCGTCCCGAGCTTCCGGGATGGGACATACCAAACAACGCCTTAGTACGGATTCTGACTTGGCACGTGGGGGTGCTCCCCTTGCTGATTCGACTGTAGCGTGGCGTGGCATCGGCTGTGACGTGTTTTGGACCCAAATTATACCTTATCACTTCTCCCCCCCCCCCCCCCCCCCCATCAAGGTGTGCCATGGGGTCCTTGAGGGGGCGAGAGGCATGCCTGGGTCGGAATGCTGTGATTGTGTTGATTACTTTCGAGGAGAAGCTGGATTGGCTCGTCGTGGGGCGGTTTGGAGGGGCGGCGCCTTGTGCCTCGGGAAGGGTTGGCTCCGCTGATCGGGCGGTTGGGACCAGATGAGACGAGACCGACGTGTTGTAAGTCGGATAACCGGTTTGGCGTAACTCGAAATTGGGGACCACGAGTCGCAAGTCATGGATCACGATGGAGCGACTTGGTAGAGGATCGGCGAGTCACAAGTCGAGGATTGAGCTGGAGCAACTCGATAAGAGATGTGACGAGTCGCAAGTCGGAGATCGAGCTGGAGCGACTCGGTTGAAGACTGGGCCTGTGGGCCGAGTACTGAGCTCGGGCTCAGGTTTTGGTGATGGCAGGTCGCAAGTCGAGGATCGAGCTGGAGTGACTCAGTAAGAGATGTGACGAGTTGCAAGTCAGAGATCGAGTTGGAGTGACTCGGTTGAAGACTGGGCCTATGGGCCGAGTGACTGAGCTTGGGCTCAGGTTTTGGTGTCGGCGGGTCGCAAGTCGAGGATCGAGCTGGAGCGACTCGGTAAGAGATGTGACGAGTCGCAAGTCGGAGATCGAGCTAGAGCGACTTGGTTGAAGACTGGGCCTGTGGGCCGAGTGACTGAGCTCGGGCTCAGGTTTTGGTGTCGGTGGGTCGCAAGTCGGGAACCGATTTGGAGCGACCCGGGCAAGAACTGGACCTATGGGCCGAGTGGCTGAACTCGAGCTCAGGTTTTGGTGCCGGCGGGTCAGAAGTCGGGAACAAATCTGGAGCGACCCGGGTAGGAGATGTGATGAGTCGTAAGTCAGAGATCGAGCTGGAGCGACTCGGTTGAAGACTGGGCCTGTAGGCCGAGTGACTGAGCTCGGGCTCAGGTTTTGGTGCCGGCGGGTCGCAAGTCGGGAACCGATCTAGAGCGACCCGGGTAGGAGCTGGACCTGTGGGTCGAGTGGCGGAACTCAGGCTCAGGTTTTGGTGCCGGCGGGTCGCAAGTCGAGAACCGATTTGGAGCGACCCGGGCAAGAGCTGGACCTATGGGCCGAGTGGCTGAACTCGGGCACTGGTTTTGGTGCTGGCGGGTTGCAAGTCGGGAACTGATCTGAAGTGACCCGGGCATGAGCTGGACCTGTGGGCCGAGTGGCTGAACTCAGGCTCAGGTTTTGGTGCTGGCGGGTCGCAAGTCAGGAACCGATCTAAAGCGACCCGGGCAGGAGCTGGACCTACGGGCTGAGTGGCTGAACTCGGGCTTAGGTTTTGGTGCCGACGGGTCGCAAGTCGAGAACCGATCTAAGTGACCCGGGCAGGAGCTGGACCTGAAGGCTGGGTGGCATTGTTGGGCGGCGCATCGGGTTTTGCCCGGATGCCATCGTGCCACGTGGCGAGCCAAGCGGAGCGACGCGGGACCTAGCGGGAAACTTTTTGTTTCGAATGGCCTTCGGCGGGGGATTTCAGGTGATGAGACACCTCTGGCGGGAGCTTCGAGGCCGGCGAATCTGGCGGATCCGAGGGGTTATGATGGGTTTTAAATGATGCGACTATCTCTTTCCTCGAGAAGCCCAATCACCGTCTCGCAGCGGTGTAGCCTGCCTTTTATAAATCCCTTCCAGAACGGTCGCCATCGCCTTTGCTTCAATCCTTCATCCCGCGCCCCGGCTTCTTTCTTGCAACCTTGAGGTTGGGATGTCTCCGTCTTCATCTTCGTCTTCATCTTCTTCATCTTCTTCCTTTAGGGGCCCGCGAGATGAAGTCGTCAGTGTGTCCTCCGGTAGCGCTCCCTCGGAGGCCTCAGAGAGCTCTGTCGCGCTTGAAGCTCTCAAGTCGTGGCACGATGTGGACTCGGTGGTGACCGAGGATCTTTTGAGGGTACTCTGGGATCGTTATCGCATCCCGGAGTGTTATGGCCTTCACGCCCATCGGCCTGGGCAGCGGTCGTACGATCAGTTTCCCAATGGGTTCGGGCTGACCGTAGTGGCCTTTGAGGCGGGGTTGCGACTCCCGCTGCACCCTGTCATCGGAGAGTGCCTCCGTCACTGGGGAGTATCGCCGTCCCAGGTGTCGCCAAACTTTTGGCGCTATCTGGTGGCCTTTATTGGGGAGTGTCGGGGGGCTGGGATCGAGCCGTCCAGGACCCTCTTCCTGGCCTGTTTCCGCCTGTGTAAGGGGGGAGACGTGTATTACCTGACTGCCCGCAGCGGTTTTAAGATCAGTGGTGCTCCTTCCAACAACAAAGGTTGGAAGAGCCACTTCTTCGTCAGGTGTAGTCGGGAGTGGGGTTTTAGCACTGGGTGGACCCTCTGGACCATTGATAATACCTCCCCATTGCTCTCTATCGGAGAAACAACGGGCGTGGATCGGTTGAGGGGTATCTTGTCCTCTTCTCGGGTAATCAAAGAGATGATCGAGGAGTGGCTGGTCGAAGCAGAACTGAGCCCTGCCATTGGGGGTATAGTCGTTCGCATATGATGGATCGTCCGCTCATCCCGAACTATCTGATCGACCGATATTTTTACAGAGATGGTGGATCTTCAATCGGTGAAGAAGACACCTAGTGCCAAGGCTGCTGTGCCACCGCCTCGGGATAGGGAGGGTCCCAGAGCTGGGGGTGCCCCACAGGAGGGCACACCAAAGAGGATGCCAGGGTCTCCGGAAGCGGGTCACCCTCCAAAGAAGACGAAGACCTTGGTCCGGAGGACGCCCGTGGACCCGACTGCTCGCGCGAGCGCCATCCCAGGATCGTCCGGGGCTGCTCCCCAAGGTGAGGGTTCGGGGAGCGCGAGGGGGAAGGGGGTGGCCTGGTCGTCCGGCAATGACCCTTCCAGGAGGGCATCAGCATGCCCGACGTCGATGTGGGACCTGTGTCGCGTCTGCTCTCAGGCTAAAGGTGAGCAGTACCAGGCCCTGAACATGGCCGACCTTCTGGTTGGGGAGCCGGGAACCCCCTATGCCTCTTAGTGGGCGACTCTCAAGGCTAACAGTCGCATCTGGGGAGACGGGCCAACTGCCCAGGAGTTCATCCGAGGGGCACTTCATCCAGTGATGGCCAAGGATCTTTACTGCTCCCCCTCAGAAGTGTTGGCGAACTGGGTGGCCAAGTCGCTTATCTGGGTAAGTGGTGGTTTTCTTTCCTTGCTCGATCCTTCCTTGCATGGGTCCTAATGCCGATCTTTGTGCAAGGCCAACACTACACCATAGCGCTGATCGATCGGGTCCTCGACGTCGGGTGGGTGATCGAGCGTCAATCGAACACCTACGCTACCCTTTGCTTGGAGAACCTGGAACTAAGGGCCGGGGGGGCCCGGAGGCCGTTGCCGCAGTCGAGGAGCGCGCCTCAGCTCCGGATGAGGAGGTGAGTCATTTGAAGACCGAGCTGGAGGAAAGCCGGTCACGCATCTGGACGCTGGATGATGAGCTGCTGACCCTCTCCCACGATGTCGAGATCGCTAGATCTTCGGCTTGGGCCACTGAAGAGGTCCTGAAGGAGGAGCGGCTGATGCTACCTAAGAAGATCGAGGGGGTGATCGCTGAGTACAAGGCGTCCACCAGGTTCGAGCACAGCCTGGTGAGGTCGAGGCGGGCCACATATGAGTTCGGGTACCAGGTGGCATGTGCTCGCTTTCGGGCGAGGTACTCGGACCTAGAACTAGAGTCGGACCCATTTGTCGACCATCCGGAGGATCAAGACATTGATATGCCGGCGAGCGTCCCCTTTGATGACGGGCCCAAGACCCCTCCTCCGAGCTAAGGGTTGTACTCCCCTTTTTTCCTTTGCTTTGGTCGGGTCGAGTTTTTGGAACTATATCGCCTGACCACAATGTATATTTCTTTTTCATCAAAAAATACTCTTATTTTGGAATTCAGACTTGTCTTTTCCGGTTGTGGATGCGCATGCTTCGTACAACGTATGTCTTCTTTGCACCCCGACTTACTTCTTTTACAGGTAGAACTTTTTTAGATTCGCCGTGTTCCACGTTCTTGGCAAGGGGTTTCCCTCCATAGTCTCGAGTTGGTAGGTCCCTTCTTGGACCTCGTCGTAGACTCGATAGGGGTCTTCCCAGTTAGGTACGAGTTTTCCTCTCGCTCGGGTTGGGTCGCTCACCTCCGCCTTTTGGAGGACGAGGTCCCTGACCTTGATCGGCCACGAACGAACTTTGTGGTTGTATATCTGAGCCGTTGCTTTCTTGTACGCCAGGGTACGCAGATGTGCCTTAGCTCTTCTTTCTTCGAGGAGGTCTAGGTTTGCTCGTAGGCCCTCTTCGGAGCCTTCTTGTTTGTAGTTGGAGGTGCACAGGGTCGGGAACACCATCTCGAGCAGGAGGACCGCTTCGGTTCTGAACGTCAGGCTAAACGGAGACTCCCCTGAGGCGGTTTTGGGAGTCATCTGCATTGCCCACAAGACGCTAGGGAGCTCGTCCACCCAGGTTTGGCTTCAACCCATTTCGTGAAGTAGTCAACCCCGACTATAAGAAAGCGTCGTTGTCCCGATGCTGGAGGAAAGGGTCCAAGGAGATCGAGTCCCCATTGGGCGAAGGGCCAGGCCGCATCCATCGGGGTAAGAGGGACTGCTGGCCGATGTTGCAGTCAGGCGTGCCTTTGGCATTGTTGGCACTGCTTCACGTATGACATGGCATCCCGGCGCATGGTTGGCCAGTAGTACCCTTGTCTGAGAGTCTTGAAGGCCAAGGTTCGTCCTCCGATGTGCTCCCCACATATCCCCTCGTGGAGCTCGGCGAGGACCGTTTCAGCTTCTGATGGTGCGAGACAGTGCAAGAGAGGTTGAGAGAAGGCCCTTCGATACAGCTTTTCGTCGATAACGCAGTACCAGGCTTGGGTTCGTCTCAACCGTCTCACAGCCGTCAAGTCATCGAGCTTCGTTCCATCCTTCTTGAAGCGAAGGATTTCCTCTTGTTGAATCTCGTATTTTGATGATGAAACCACTTGATATGTGTTTATGTTTTAATCTGCGTTTTGAGTGACGCAGGATGCTTCGATCAGGATGAGACAATTAAAGCAGGAAGAATCATGTTGGGCCGGAGGAACATGTCAGAAGATTGGACGTCAGGCCAGTGGAACGGTCGACGTATCGACAGAAAGCTTCGTGCCGTGGATTCGGGCATCGGGCCAAGAAGAGCGGATATTGTGCCAAGGACATCGGAGTTGCGGAGTCAACTGGCCGATTGGGCAATAGGCCGCACGAGAGGACGATGTGCCGAAGAATCGGACGAAGCGTCGAGGGACCAATGACATGCCGGACAACTTGGTTAATTGCTTAGGATTAATTGTCTCGATCGAAGTTTTGTTTTAAGTGTGCAGGATTAACTACGATAAAAGTAAGACATGCAGCAGGAGTTGCGCCGGAGTCAAGACTACGATCACGTTGGGAGTTCGAGAGTTCGACACATTTTGAAACATTCATTGGAGGTTCTGCGGGAACAAATCCGAGAAGTCCAGGAGCTTGCCAAAGAAGCTCGTCGGAACTCGCCAAGTGGATCGTCGCAAGTCCAAGAGTTTGCCGGAAGTCCGTAGGAGCATCGCCGAAGGTTCGTCGGATGTTCACCGGAAGATCGCCGGAAGAAGCGATTGACGCACCGAAGCAAGTTGCAGTAAATGTCTTAAGAAATATCATAGTTAGCACGTTGATTAAGTTAGAAATGAGAGGTGATCCCATTAACTTAATCTTGGAGCAATTGGGCCCCTGAAAGACCCAAATTGGGCCGAATGGAACAGCCCATTCGGACCCAGAATTTTGGCCAGCGGTGGCACCGCCTGGGTGGGCGGTGGCACCGCCCGAGCTCAATTTCCGAGCTCTGGCTGGGCGGTGCAACCGCCCCTGACAAGCGGTTGAACCGCCTGAGCTCAGTCTTCGAGCTCTGGCAAGAGGTGCAACCGCCCCTGTCAGGAGGTTGAACCGCCTGAGCCCAGTCTCCGAGA
>LVTN01000349.1:265721-285817 GCA_001649415.1 Musa itinerans
AAACTGCATTTAGACGTAAACTGCGTAAACTGCGCTTTGACGCAAACTGTGTTTGGACGTAAACTGCACTTAATCATAAGTGATCTTAGAATCGGCTTTTGCATCAAAATAGTCTTTATCGAACGAACGCAGCTTTCGTTTTTAATCGCTGAAAGATTTCCGCTGCACTAATTCACCCCCCCCCCTCTTAGTGCTCTCGATCCTAACACCTCTATCTAGCTTGGCGGTACCTCCATTTTGGTGACCTTGTGAGTCATCACTGTTGGTGCTGTTACGGACTCAGTTGCTAGGGTTAACGCCGGGGTATGAGCGGAGGCCGATTTGGCCAGTGCATCGGCCCGCATGTTCTGCGCCCGAGGTATTCTAGCGATCGAGAGGCGATCGAAGCGATGGGCGAGCCGCTTCTCCTCTGTCAGGTATAATGCCATTGTTGGGTCACGGGCTTCGTAGCTCCCATTGACGTGTCTCGTCACCAGTTGGGAGTCGCTGAAGACTTCGAGGTTGTCCACATGCATCTTTAGAGCGAGGCGTAGGCCGTGAAGTAACGCCTTGTACTTGGCCTCGTTGTTGGTGGCCCGGAATTGTAATCGGAGCGACCTCTCGTAGGTTTCTCCGGATGGGCCTTTGAGGATAAGCCCGACCCCGGCTGCTTTGATAGTGGACGAGCCGTCCACATGCAGGGTCCATGAGCTCTCGTTGTTCTCCTGCCCAATAGCATGGTCTTTAGGAGTTAGCTCGAAAATAAAGTCAGCTAGTACCTGAGCCTTGATGGCGGTTCTAGGGGAGTACTGAATGTCGAATTCACCGAGCTCGATCAACCACCGCAGCATCCGACTCGATGCGTCGAAGTTGGAAAGGATTTGTCGCAATGGCTGGTCGGTGATCACTTTGATTGTGTGAGCTTGGAAATAGGGCCGTAGCTTTCGGGTCGTCTTCATTAGTGCGAGGGTTAGCTTCTTGATCAAGGAGTACCGTGCCTCGGGCCCAACGAGGATATGGCTGACGTAGTATATGAGTTACTACGTTGGTGGCATTTCCCAAACTAACACAGAGTTGACTGCCTGCGTCGAGGCCGCCAAGTAGAGACCAAGGGTTTCGCCTGACTCGGGTGAGGTGAGTCGGGACAAGCGGGCGAGGCACGCCTTCAACTTTTCAAAGGCTTCTTCGCATTCCGAGGTCCATGTAAAGTTGTTAGCCTATCACAGAGCTCGGAAGAAAGGGAGGCATTTGTCGCCCAAACGTGACACGAACCTGTTGAGCACTGCCAACTTCCCGGCGAGTCACTGCACCTCCTTGATCGAGCGAGGGGAATGCATCTCAGTTATGGCCCGAACCTTTTCCGGGTTGGCGTCTATCCCCCTCTGGTGAATAACAAAGCCAAGGAACCTCCCCGAGCTGACCTCGAAGACGCACTTCGCGGGATTCAGACGCAGGTTGAACCGTTTGATCGTTTGGAATGTCTCCGCCAGGTCGGCCAAGTGTGTGCTAGCCTTGCTCTTTACGATCATGTCATCCACGTATACTTCCATGTTCCTCTCGAGCTAGTGCTTAAACAGCTTGTCGACCATCCTTTGATAAGTCGCCCCAGCGTTCTTCAGACCGAAGGGCATCACCTTGTAGCAATACACCCCTCTGTCGGTGATGAATGCGGTGCTCTCTTGATCTTGAGTCGCCATCCGGATTTGGTTGTAGCCCGAGAATGTGTCCATGAACATAAGGAGTTCATAACCCGTGGTGGCGTCGACTAGTTGGTCTATTCTGGGAAGTGGATAGTAGTCCTTGGGGCATGCCCGGTTGAGATCGGTGTAATCAACGCACATCCTCCAGCTTCCATTGGATTTCTTAACGAGAACTACATTCGACAGCCACCGAGGGTATTTTACCTTAGTAATGAATCCTGCTTCTTTAAGGTGGTTGACCTCGTCACTGATTGCCTTCTGCCGGTCGGGAGCGAACTTCCTTGGTCTTTGCCTCACTGGCCAAGCCTCGAGGTCGATGTTGAGCTGGTGCTGGGTCACTTCTGGGTCAATCCTAGGCATCTCCTCGAGGGACCATGCGAACATATCAGCATTTTTCCTTAGGAAATCGATAAGGTGGAGCTGATCTACTTTGGGGAGCGACGTCCCGACCTCATTGGTCAGATCGGGCCAGTTCCTTTTCAGGGGTACCTCGGTGAGTTGCTCGGGGGGCTCTAGCTGCATCGGTGCTATGGGTCCCTCACGGGGGTCGGGGACTTGACGAGGGCGTGACTTCCCCGGGAGAGTAACCGCCGTAAGATAGCATCGCCTTGATTCTCCTGGATCACTTTGGGATTCCCCGATCCCCGCCGAAGTCGGAAACTTGATGGCCCTATGATAGGTGGATACCATCGCCTTTAACTTGTTGAGCGTCGGTCGGCCGAGGATGACGTTGTAGGCCAAGGGTAGATTGACTACCATGAAGGTGGTCATTATTGTTTTTGCTCTCGGCTCTTCCCCGATGATGACAGGGAGGATGGTGGTCCCGAGCGGGGAGATGGAATCCCCCATGAATCCAGTGAGTGTCGACGCCATGGGGATGAGGTTCTCCTTGGTCAAACCGAGCTTCTTGAAGGCGTCGAGGTACAAGACGTCGGCGGAACTCCCGGTGTCGACCATCACCCTTTTGACCTAAGCGTTGGTGATCCGGATAGAGATCACCAAAGCATCGTCATGATGGGAGCGCTCGACTTCTTTGGCTCCGAAAGTGATTTCAGGCTCGAGCTCGGGCTAGGGACGTTTCTCGACTATGTTTTGGGCATAGGCCTTCCTCGCCGTTGAGCTGCTACCGTCGGTTGCTGGTCCTCCGGAGATGACGTCGATCTGTCTTTCGACGGGTCCCCTGGGGTGTGGAGTCGCTTCTCGGGGTTCCTTGAGATAGTGCCCGAGGTGATCTCTCCGGATCAGTTCCTCGATTTGATTCTAGAGGTCGCGGTAGTCTTCCATGTCATGGTCGTAGTCCCGGTGGAACCTACAATATTTGGACCTATCTTTGTGAGTAGTTTTCATGGGATTGGGTTGTCGCAAGAGACCCTTCTCCCTGATTTGGAGAAAGATCTCGGTACGAGACATGTTCAGGGGGAGAGGCGGGGGCCTCGGGAGCAGTAGCTCTTGTCGGTCGGGCCTCCGACGGGGTTGCGCCGGGGCTGCTGAGGTTGTTTCCCGGGATTATTCCACCCTTGGCCTCTTGCCGTCCATGCGCTTTCTCACCACCAGAGCTTTGGCAGCGATGTACTGGTTGGCGCGTTGGAGCATCTCAGGGATGGTTACTGGCGGCTTCTCGATCAGCGACCAGAAGAACCTTGAAGGCTTCAAACCCATCAGAAATACCTGCATGATTAAAGAGGGGTGAGCGTCCGGGAATCCCAAGATTTTAGTGGCAAAACGTGCCACAAACTGAGAGAGTGACTCGTCTTTGCTTTCAGATAACACGAGCAAGGTGGCCATGGAAGGCCTGGGTCGCATGCTGGTGAGAAAATTCTACTCGAACTCCCCGGCGAGCTAGTCGAAGGACGAGATTGAGGACTAGCGCAACCGGCTGAACCACGCTCGTGCCGGTCCCCTGAAGGTGGTCGGGAATGCCCGACACATCAGTGCATCGGAGGTGCCATAGAGGGCCATCTGAGCTCGAAACGCGGTGACATGCTCCGCGGGATCGGAGCCGCCGTCGTACGTCTCCAATGCCGGTAGCTTAAAGTTGAGGGGTATAGGCTTGTCCTATATTTCCTAAGTAAAAGGGGATCCGCCCGAGCCGCCTTCGTTCGACTCGCTCCGCGATTTCTGGAACTCGCGTTGGAACTCGTCCAAGCATTGGTTGACCCGGGACAATTGGATCCTGAACGAGTCGTCCGTCGAGTCGGACGATATGGTGTCAGGCTCAGAGCGGGGTGGTGTGATTCGGCAGGGTGCGGGTATGCTCTGCTCAGGTGGACCTCTCGGGTTTGTTGTTTGCTCTCGGGCTTCTCCCATCCCGACCTGCTCCTTGCTCGGCCTTTGTCGGGTTGGGTTAGTCGGGGGAGCCGCTAACCGCACGATCTAGGGAATGAGGGGGACGAGCGTCTGCATCATCCCCGCCATTGCTTGCACTTGCTTGGTCAAGCTAAGGAATGCCTCGGGTGACACAACCGAGGGTCCTGTGATAAGTCCGGGGGGCGACAACCCCGGGTCGTTAAACAGGCGCCAGTAGCGATCTGGCGTCGAGGCCGGGATCCCCCCATCTCTGAGGACGGGGAGGGACTGATATCCGGGCCCGACAGAGGGGTGACTGGTTGGTGGTTCTCCCTCGGGGAGAGCTCTTGCAAGACGCTCCTGCGACATGGCCCTCCTTCTAGTGCCAAAAATGTTGGTGAACAAATGTGCCGTGGCTGATGAGTCAGCATGGCTTGGTCCACGGGTCGATGTCGGGAGCCTTCTGTCGACTGAGTTGGATGCCGAGGTAGGTCGTGCCCTCGTGACGGGGTGTTGATCAGCGTTTCTTGGTCTCCAGGCTGGTTTGTAGCTCGCCCTCGTGCATTGGATGGCAACTCCTGGGTTGAGACACTCGTGGCTCGAGGGTGGCCGCTTGCTTGCAAAAATGGCCTTCCTCGAGGGATGAAACGGTGCTTCTGTGCGGCCGCCGTCCCGGGACGCACGGAACGATGCCAGACGGTGCCGTCCCGAGCTTCCGGGACGGGACATACCAAACAACGCTTTGGTACGGATTCTGACTTGACGTATGGGGTGCTCCCTTTACTGATTCGACTATAGCGTGGTGTGGCATCGACTATAACGTGTCTTGGACCCAAAATATACCTTATAATACAGACAAAGTCCCGATCACATTTGTTAGTTCGAGGCATTAAAAGAGAGGGAAGTAAGACGTGATCAATAAAACATTTTTTTTTTAACTACTGTGTGGCCAATTACTCTTAAATCAAAATTGATACCATCAAAGCAAATAAACTATCGGATCCGGATCCTACCTAGGCAACTATATTGGACCATCGTTCCCCCGACTCCCCCAGAAAGAGTGCGACACGAGGGAGAAGCAGCAGATGGAGGACATGGAGGAGGCGATGCGTGCTCAGTTCCCGCTCTCCTTCGGGAAGCCCTCCAAGCCCCAACCCCAGACCTCCGGCGCCCACTCCGCCACGCGCCGGAGCACCTCTTCCGCTAACACCGCCGCCTCCTTCCCGAACCCTAACCCTGACTCTCGGCCCGACCGCGGCGCCCGCAGCGACGTTTTCGAGCCTGGAAGGGCTGGTTCGATCCACGCCGCGGATGAGTCCAGGGTTTCGGCGGAGGACGAGGATGACGGCACCATGATTGGGCCTCCGCCGCCGCCGCCGCCGATGGCAGAGGAGGGGGATGACGGGGTGATAATCGGGCCACCGCGGCCCCCACCGTCGTCCTCGGAGCAAAATGATTCGGATGATGAGTCGGAGTCGTCCGAATTGGATGGCGATATGGAGGATTTGCCTCGGATTCCCCTCAGTAACGAGATCGTCCTCAAAGGGCATACTAAGGTATGGTTTTACTCTTTCTAGCTTCTTCTTCGTTCGCATTTCTTCTTTTGAGAAATATCTTGCAAGAAGATCCTAAAGCATAAACCAAAAGAAAGTCTTAGCTATAAATCAAATAATATTTTCTGGTTGTGCCAACAGTCTCAACATCTTTGCCTGCCTATTGACAGCAAATTATACACTGTTTTTTAGCTTAACCAGAGAATTGGGTTATAATCGTAAATTAATAGAACATTATGCACATATTTTCTCAGCTTCTGGGAAAAAAATTGCAATAACGAGAAAGCGGTACACACACTTTAAAGGATTTTTAATAGCATCACTTGGAGTAACAATATGCAGTCCTTATAAGAAACAACTTCTTGTGCTTGTGATATAATATGCTTTGTTTGGCTTTTCCTGTGCTATCTGTTGCTTATTAAAAAACAATCTGTACATTTTCAGGGTTAGAATTTTCCCTGTTATCGTTTGTTTATGCCTACTGTGGAGTAGAAAAGTCAAATAAAGTCATTGTTTGATAATATTCATTAAAGAACACATTCAAATCGTCCGCTCTGTTTGAATATCATGTTGAACTGGTTTTGTCCCAACTTTTTTATGTAGATTTTTTTCATTTTTTTACAAGTTCTTTTATTGCTAAATTAGTTCCCATGTTGATTCTCATTTAAACCTTTCATAAGTTCAACACTGATGAGTCAATGAGTCATATATCATGTTTTCTTAGTCAAGCTTTTTTAAAAGAATAAGAATATTGTGCTAGTAGAATATGAATATTCTGAATGACGGCTTCGTTAGTGTCTGTATGCTAGAGCTTTTTTAGCAATTAGATTCCAAAATAAATTGCAAGATTATTCCTGTGAAGCTAAGCTTTTGTTATGGCTTCAATCCATACATGTTTTAGTGCCTGACTAATTATTTCTTTTTTCTGTAGGTTGTCTCAGCTCTTGCTGTTGATCATTCAGGATCAAGAGTCCTCACTGGTAGCTATGATTATACCGTCCGCATGTATGACTTCCAAGGAATGAATTCCAAGTTGCAATCTTTTAGACAACTGGAGCCATTTGAGGGACATCAAGTCCGAAGTTTAAGTTGGAGTCCAACCTCGGATCGTTTTTTGTGTGTAACAGGTTCTGCACAGGCTAAGGTAGATTCTGTCCTTAATCTACAAAGCAATCAGACCACTTTTGGGGGTATTTAAAATATACAGCCCTTCTTTGACAAGAAATATAACCTGTATGTCAGATCTATGACCGAGATGGGCTTACCTTGGGTGAGTTTATAAAGGGAGACATGTATATACGTGACTTGAAGAACACCAAGGGGCATATATCAGGATTGACTGGTGGAGAATGGAACCCAAAATCAAAGGAGACTATTTTGACTTCTTCAGAAGATGGATCTTTGCGTATTTGGGATGTTGCCGACTTCAAAAGTCAAAAGCAGGTCTGTGTTCCACTTTTTACATTTACATTTGTAGCAGGCAAAAAACAAGAATTCAATTGATCTTTGTTCTTACCTTGTGATCTCAAAGAACAATATTCAGTGTGTTTTTCTCAGACATCCAAAGAGTTTGCTACAACTGTAATATGGAACAGTTTCCACGATTAGTACTATACTTTGATGAAATGCTTTCTTGTAAACAAGTCATAGTTTCAAATTCAGGAATTGTCTTTATCGTTGTTATCAATTCTTAAAAGTTTGGAATATTATAATTATATCTTGAGCATGTGCTTGATCATGACAGTATAGTTTGGTTTGTAAGATGTTTTATGACCAATCTAAGAAGCTCTTTTATTTGTAGGTGATAAAACCCAAGCTTGCCAGACCATTAAGAATTCCAGTTACTGCATGTGCTTGGGATCATGATGGCAAACGTATTGTTGGTGGCATTGGCGATGGATCAATACAGGTAGAAAGGCGGTTCAATTGGGGTCAGCCAACATTTTTTATAGAACTTCATCTTTTTATCCTTTGAACCTTGTGGGGCTTCAATTGCATCTCTTTTAAACTGTTAGTGTTTCTAATGGAGTTGCTTTCTCTTACAGCTATGGAGCATAAAGCCAGGATGGGGAAGCAGACCAGATATTCATGTTGGCGATGCGCATAGTGATGATATTACTGGGCTTAAGTTTTCCACGGATGGGCAGGTACTTCTGTCGAGAAGCATGGATAGTACACTGAAGGTGATGTTACAGTATTATTCAGATCAATCTATAGTTGACGATTTTTTTTTACCTTTCATTTATATTTTGCAAAAGTTAGCTAAATAATTGGATGTTTGAATAGATATGGGATCTGCGCCAAATGCGAACACCTATTAAAGTATTTGCAGATCTTCCAAACCATTATGCCCAGACAAATGCTGCATTTAGTCCTGATGAGCAATTAATTTTCACTGGAACATCTGTTGAAAAAGAAGGCACATCTGGCGGTTTACTGTTCTTTTTTGACCGAAGGAAACTAGAGCTTGTATCACAGGTGGGGATATCTCCAACATACAGTGTTATACGTTGTACTTGGCATCCGAAGATCAACCAGGTTTGTTTTTGGTTCTAATCTTTGTGGTTGTCAAATGCAATTATCTATATCTGACTGTATATATCTTAAATTAATAGTTTTAGAGAGGGTTTTGTGAATATACTATTGTATGATGCTGTTAGCTGTGGTTTCTGAAGGTTTTTGCAACAGTGGGGGACAAGAAAGAGGGTGGAACACATATACTGTATGATTCATCTGTAAGTCAGAGAGGAGCACTTGTATGTGTTGGACGAGCTCCAAGGAAAAAGTCTGTTGATGATTTCGAGGTGCAGCCAGTTATTCACAACCCACATGCGTTACCATTATTTAGAGATGCTCCCAGCCGCAAACGTCTAAGAGAAAAAGCATTAAAAGATCCCATGAAGTCACACAAGCCTGAACTTCCTGTCACTGGTCCAGGATTTGGTGGAAGAGTTGGAGTGACCAAAGGCAGTTTGTTGACTCAGTACCTTTTGAAGGTATGTGTTATTTGGTTAAACACCATTTCTGTTATTTTAATTCTTTTACTTGTTATCCTTGTTCTTGTTGCATGTATCAAGTTTTAATAATTATCATTGCAGCAAGGTGGTTTAATCAAAGAAACCTGGATGGATGAAGATCCAAGAGAGGCAATACTTAAATATGCTGATGCTGCTGCAAAGGATCCTAAATTCATTGCCCCTGCATATGCAGAAACTCAACCAGAGCCTGTTTTTGCAAAGTCAGATTCCGAGGAAGAGAAATGAGAGGTACTTTTCTTCCCTTTCCATGTTTTTTTTAAAGACATGTATAATCTTTACCCTTGGCGTTGTCATTAAGCGTGCCAATTGCTTATAATATGGAGTATGCTCTTTCTAGTATCCAACAGATTTATTTTCAAATCCTTCACTTTTTTCATTGTGTAAATTAATTATTGGTATCCGTTATTCGTTTTTCTGTTAATTTGGTTAGGAAACCTTTGAGCAATTCCCGCCTCAAAAAATTCCTGCTAAAAGTTGAAAATGTTTTACATAATTAATTATTTATTATTTGTGACTGATTTCTTGTAATTCGTATGCTTTAATTTTAGAGTCTCTGATCCACAGTTATCACCTATTGTGCAGTTCCTCAGAACGGAAACTTGCTTGCTGATGTGGAGACTAATAGAAAGGCAACTCCGGAAAAAAAAAAAAATTTGTCGGATTTGTTGATGAACATCACGTCGATTTGTTCCAAGAATGGAGTTGAGCGATGAATTTGGTTTTGTATCTTGTAATGTTATATTAAAAAGTTATAAAAAGGTGAACCAGCAATAGAAGTTGACGGGTCTAAGAGAATTTACATTAGATTTGGGCGATATGGCTGTTTGGCTGCTGCCGATGGGGCTGATTTGAACATTAACATTGACTGACGACGTTCCCAACTTTGCTTCTCCAGGCGAAAGCCACCTTTTTTTTCCGATGTGTACCGAACAAACTTTTGTTACGTATGCACGACGTTTCTCTATCAGAATAATTGTTGATGCCTACAATTTATATATATATATATATCATCTTATATTTTGTTCTATACATATACTAAAGTATGATGTCTTTAGGATGTAGCCTTTCAGTTTAATTTTGCTACGAATAAGAGTGTAAAGAAAAAATAGATAATCTTGAAACAGAGTAATCTATAAAATGATAATGTGTCTCCTGATATTTAAGATTTATATATAATTTTAAACATCTAACCAAATAAAAAAAAAATTATTCATGTTTAAAATTTATACACATTAAAATGTTCATATACTTGTGTGAGGTATTAATATTTTTAGTTATAAAAAAAGGTCTATGATAAGTGATAATATAGTAAATATAAGTATATGAACTGCAAAAGATATAAATTTCGATAAATTCTTACAAACCCTGAAATCAAAACCACTGCTATTGAATAAAAACTTAAAAGTTCCCATACATGATTAGTTACACAAGCATTGCCATTTAGCTTACAACGTGTTTTGAAGTCTTAGATGAATTTGTTGCTTTAATTATTTTTTTCCTCGTAAACGTAAGAGAAAATTAGAAAGATTGAAAAATATAACTATTTAAAAGTAATTTATTGAGTGACAAGTATTGAGGATATATTATTTAAAAATATTAATCTTATACAAAAGTAGTCTTGATCACGATTTGGTTTGATTTGGAATCGAACCGAGTCAAAATCGAGAACCGATCCAATGGTTCATCGATTCCAAACCAAACTAAAACCAGTCTTAAGTTTGGAAAACCGAAATTATCGATTCCAAAACTAATCATTTAGGAATCAGAACTAGAAATTTTGATTTGAAACATCAGTTTCATAATTTTAAATTATTTTTATTATTTAAAAATAAATTTATAAATTTTTATATTTTTAAAATTATTTACTTAAAATAATTAAAAATTCCATTTCTAATTCCAAAATTGACCCTTGTTAGTTTCATTTCGATTCCTAATTTTCGGGAATCGAACCGTTGGTTCCGAAATCGAAACCATCGATTTTAGAATCATCATCATCAGGCTTACCTTAAAGTGTCCTTGTTGGGATAAGAAGATAGACATTAATGCTTTCCATCTACAAACCAATTTGTATTTATTCATTTAGAATTCAAGTTAGGCGAATATCTAAAACCTAAAATTTGAGTGTCTTTTGCATCATGAACTGACTACAGTTGCCATCTGCCATTCTTATCTTATCTTGACTGACAAGTCAATTTGATGACTGTAGGTAAGGTTTGATAGTTGTAGGCAAGGCTTAGTCCAACGACATGTTGTGGTATAAACCTCAAACTGTATGTATAAAGTTTAACTGTCATAGTTTTACCCTGACAAATAAGTCTGATGGTGTTGGATTTTTTTTAAGAAATAATACTGGTTTTTTTTTTTTTTTTTCTGGATGTGGGTGGGTCGAAAGTTAGAATATATTGTTTTGTGAAACTGCTGTCATGAGAGATGATCTTCAGGTGACTGCACAATATAGGTTCAAAATGATCCATGTGAAATCTGATTCGAAGGTACTGGTTAAGATGTTAGATAAGACAATCTCTACTCTTAAGTTGTACAAAAATGTAATTGAAGAATAAGACTGTTAATTAGTTGGCTAGATATACTATGCTATAACTATATCAGTATTTTTTTTGGATTGGGGAGTGGCCCTCTTAGCTGTATCAGTTTTCACATTCTAATCTACAGAGCTCCTTTTGTGTTTCTACTACTTAATTAATATATTTCTCTTTTGAAAAAAAAAAAACTGATAAGTGTATAACAATTCTGTAGAACAATTCCAACAGGAACAGCTTAACTTAAATTTGGGATAGAGATGGTAGGTACATAGATGTAACATGAATGCAAAGTATAAATGCTGGCATTGTATTTCATCAAGTTCAAATCGAGAAACTGGTTGAAAGTTTGAAGGCTTATCTCTGGATTTTGCAGATAGGAGATGAAGGAATATGAGGGCTTGCGTTCATGTTTGTTCTTTCTTTGTTCTTTTGAAGCTGATGAGGGTCTTGTCCTCTGTACAAAATCTATGACATCGATTCTAAGGCCTAACATATCATATGATGAATTCCAGATCATACGCCTGCACATGAAGTTCTCTGAATTCTTTTGATGTAATAATCTTCTGATGAATATTCACACTTCATATCTGTAGTAAATTTTCTGCTCTAGAGAGTCCACAAATATCATGTAGATTAATATATATCTGAACTGCAAAAAAAGAGTAGGATTGTTGATTGCCATACATATTGTAATTCTGATACAATGAAAAGTAACATTAGGTTTCTAAAAGACCTAAAGACCAGATGGCCTTTGACAAAATTGAATGTTTTATCTCAGGTGTAGACTCAATTTTGCTTCATGTCCATAAGTAGCCCAACATTATGATGATAGAGGAGTCTTTTATCGAGTGATGAGAGAGCATAGCAGTGAGAGTACCCACAATTATCATTTACAGATCACCTTTGATGGAGAGACAATACATGAAAAGATTAAGTTTCTGATCAACAAAAAGAGCATACCATATTCTGTGTACCTGTTTATATTATTCTACAATAGAACTTAGTTTTCTTAGACAAACTCAAATTGAGATGGACTTTCTAATCACTCTGATATGTTGAGCAACATCTTGTAATTGATGTTAGTAACATTGATTTTGAGGAGAAAACATAAAAAAACATTGACAAAAAACTTTGAAATTTTAGATAGTATAATTCAAATATAGCTGCTTGTCAGATTTATGAAAAATGGAGGATGTATGCAGCCTCACTTTTTGACAAATTGTAAGCCATTGGCCTGAGAATACCTCTCCATGAACCTCATAAATCTATCCCATTCTCGGGGACTCCGCATCACATATTTGGCTTCGATTCTTGAAGGCTTTCCATTCACAAACTTGGCACTCACATCAACTGACTGGAGCACACCTTCCTCATCAATCATGAAGAATCCAGTGATGTCTCCGAGTTCACTTGATGAGTCAAAAACAGAAGGTTGGTCAAAACTAAATATTGCGACACCGTTTGTACCATCTCTCGATTTGGTTAGTCTCACATCTGGTACAGTCTGCTCATCAGTTCCTTGGATGAACTGAATCGCTGGCTTGACCAGCATCATAGTCACCCTTGAATTATGAGAATTCCCTCCTCTTGGAATCACCTTTAGAGGAGGAATCCTTAAAGATATGCCACAGAAAGCAGAATGAGAAATTGGACAAGCAACAGTAGAGAGAGGTGCTATGCCTGTAAAACATCATGAAGTTCATTAACTAAAGAGGATTAAATGCAAACTTGAAAAAGATATTTCACACTATCTATCCAAGCTATCCAAGAATTCTATCTATATTCAACTAAACAGTACAACTAATAGAATAATAAACGACCATCACAAGTACGGAAAAGCCAGTTAACATACAGGTGTAACTGTCAACCTGCTTCCATTATAAAGACCTTCTATACATGAACCTCCATGGCTACTTACCAGAGTTATTGAGAAGATTGTTCCAAAATTTCTTGGTACTCCAAAGTCATGCTCAGAAAGAAATTTAACAAGCTGGGGATTTGAAGACTGGTAACCAAATTGGACCAGAATGGCATGAAGAAATAGAAAGGCCATTTTGCTTCTAACCAAGAAAGTTTGTTCCTAGTAATGTATACCAAGAAAAGGATTAAAACTTAAATAGAGATTCTGTACAATTTTAATCTGATCAACAAAAATTGGAATTTATGGACCAATATTTTGTGGTGCGACTACTGGTAATAACAGGACATAAGAATTTTGATTTAAGTCTACCAGATTTTAGTATAGTAGGAAGGGTATTTCATATTCATCTAAGGTATAGGCGATGATGCTTAGGTTAAAGCAATGATGCTATCATATTCATCTAAGGTTAAGGCAATGATGCTATCATATAAAGGGAAGTGGGAAAAGGAAAGACATCTGAAAATCCTGCACCACCAGATGAAGATTAAGATTTATCAACTTAAAAACTGCAAAAAAAAAATTAAATTTATCCATTTCTTAGTCAAAACTATGCATAGCTACGCAACTTCAGTTACATTTATACTAATGAATGTATGTGCAGATTATGGTACTCTTCATAAGTACTTGAAAGTTTGACATTCGAGTGTAATATCTGGCACTCGGAGCAAGAAGCCTATGATTTTAACACTAAGCAAAACCAAGTAGTACCTTTACTGCAAAATACATCAAACTGCAGGTGCTTGTGTTTTCATTCAAACCCTTTGATATACTGAAGTTAATACAAGAGGAAGGGCTGGGTATTCGAGGATATCACTTTGGCAATCATTCTTTCTTTTATCCCTACAAACTAGAAGAAAAAAAGAACCTGTAAAACAAGGCATCTCATTATATTTATTGTTATAATTACTTGAAAATTTCTGACACCCTGTATGAAAAACAATTGCATCATAAATTTTAGTATAATTACTCGAAAAGCTCTCTTTCAGAGCATCACAAGTTCAGATTAAGGAAATGTAGAAGGAACTAATTGAAAAGGAAGAGTGGGAGGGTGGAACAACATCTTTGGTATGATTTCTGAAGCCTGTAAATTGTTAAATCTATAAACTGCACCCATTAAATTGTTTATTTAGCTCATAAGCAACATAAAATTTCTCCTTTCCTACTCCCACTGTAGCATTATCGAATCATAGAACTAACAGAACAGATTCAGGAAGAACAAGGAAAACAACAAAATGAACATGTAAATTTCTTTCTACTTTGTCGACGCTCAAAAAGGAACCGATTGCCCAGAAAACGAATGCTGATATTTCACAGAGAGAGAGAGAGAGAGAGAGAGAGAGAGAGAGAGAGAGACCTAGGAGGGAGTGATGGTTCTTGGGGCATTTGGAGATGGCCGAAGAAGAAACAGCAACAGAGTGAACCGCAGACATCCTCAGGAGTCGACGACGGCGGAGAGGGGAGTCAAACAACGAGAGAGAAGGCAGGCAGAGGAGAGACAGAAAAGCCTCGTGAAATAGGAAGAGAGCGGCTTGAGTGCTGGTGTGTAACAACGAGAGTCGTTCACATCCATGTCGCCCGTGTTCCTGAACAGATATGGAGGGCCATCCGACATCAAACCAACCAAATCTATCTTGTCGAACCCAAATTATTTGATCCAATCGCAAGTTTGGCCTAACCCAACTCAAATCATGCTCCAGTCAAAGGAATCGCTTATGTATCATGAGAATCTGCACAGATTCTTAGCATCAGACACCTTTGGAAGATCCAACCTTCCAATCTAAATCTGACACATGCAACGATAGGAAAATATTGTTGGCCAGAACTTGAGAACTCCCCAAAATATCGAGATTTATTGACTTAGATTCAACCTGTGGACAAGAGAATCCACACTCCATAGATTGCGTTGGGTTGTCAGATCAGGTTCACTGGCAAAATAGTGGTGTGTAGGCTTAGTATGTGCTCAATTGTGTACCTTGTTCTTTTGAGTAGGCGACAAGAAAAACATTACTGAACTATATAACATGTATCATGTTTCTTGCTTATGATATCTTTCAGATCTTTCAAATCGTGTTACTTTTCTCTTGAAATAAATATGAAATTTAACCAGCTAATATCCATGATTAGTGGCTTAAACCAGTCTTTGGTGGAGGATGATTAGTTTTGTATAATAGATCCGCCAAGTGTTTCTTCATCTTTAACTTCAACATCCATAGATTTATTTCTTCTCCAAAGAAAGAATATTTATGTAGAAAAGAGTACAAGGAACAGCCAGATTAAGAGGCACTCTTTTGGCCAAGATTAATTTGATTAGGGACATTGAAGTACCTCAATGTAGGCATCTCCTGCCGATATCCATATGTTCATCAGTTTCTTTACTTCTTTTAAGGAAACACATCAATCATTATGATCTAGTTAGTCATTTATATTAATGAGAGAGCTAATTACAGCAGACCAGTATATGTTTTTGCACTATAGTTGATATTAATAACTAGATTTGGGGACCAGAATTGATGCAAGATCTCACTGATTTAATGTGAATCATGTGTCATAAAAACTGTATTATCCAATGAGGAAGTTAAATACATTTCATTCTATATATGAAACTCCAGTGTGATAGTAGCAAAGAACAGAATTAATTCCATCACACTGAAGCATTATGGAAGATTGATGAAAGAACATAACTCTCAGAATCGCTCATGAAACTACTGTCCAAACGAAGGCCCTCCACGTTGAAAAGGGATTTAGAGGGGTATGAGTGACTAATTTCTCCTTTTAAAATGACAAAACAATTAGATGATAAACAACCTACTAATTCTCATAGTTTTGACCTGTTTTGCAGATTCATAGTGCTTCTCGATGGATAAAAGTGGTTCACCAAATGGTGATTTCTTTGATCAAATCAATAAGAGACTTTTCAACAGTGAGACTCATGGTTGCTTTCATTGATGACAATGTAGCAGAACATGCCGACTTGACTGCCAATTCACATGAGAAGCTTCTATGCAGGAAATATCACCTTAATTTCTCTTTTTCTTTGTTATCTTTTTTAGGGTAATAAATTTCTTTGAAGTTGAAGAAGAAATTTTTCAATGAATTAATAGCAGCGGGAATTAAAAGAAACTTTTTTAGTTTCTGCCTTAATTTTTATCATGAATTTTTTCCTTCTTTAGAAGAATATTTTTTGGATAAAGATGATGAGTTGATTCACCTTTCCTCCTGTTTTCCGTATCGATTGCTCAAACAATGTTCGCTTCCTCCTCGTACCTCCATCACTCACTACTCTAATTGTGGCCCATCCATGATGCATGAATTTTTTTTCTTGTTTAACCTAATCATGATATGAATGCTGCAAATAGAATCACGTACATTTCATCATAAGGGCACCCATTTATAGCATAAGAAAGACTCTTAGCCAATGAAATAGTTTGGTTTCTTTATTATCTATGTCATCTTCTCTTCAGATTCTAGAATTCTCTTATGGATAAACCTGTAAATAAGATTAAGGGTCGGCTTAAAGGAACAATCTCCGCAAAGGTGATCTTTATTAACTCAGTTCTAAACTTTCTAATCATATTCTTATAAATATCAAAATTTCTAAGTAATCGAATGAAAAAGCTTTATGTGAATTCTTTTAGAATAATGATAGGTATTCTAAAAAAATAACTTAAGTGGATGACACATATAAAGAGAACCTTGTGTGTTAAATATAGTGTTAAATGTATTCTCCCTTTCCTTAGTAATGGTAATATTGTTTCGATGAAAATCTTCAATGGTTAAATATGATATTGTTTAACCTTGATATCCGCAAACTAAAAGTTTTTTTTTAGAATTAATGGAACATATATAATCTGATTACTTCTATTAGGCTATCCTCTAACATTAGATGGTTGATTTATCTTTCAGAAATAATGTTAATGATCATTGAATTGATAATATTCCTTTAAACTTGTTATATTCTTTTTTTTTTTTTAAGAGAGAGTTACAATATCTTTCCACAAGTAACATCAACAACATCACTTTATTAATATATATAAATTATAATTATCTATTATAATTTATTAGTTCATCAAAATAAAATTCAAAGTAGCCATAAGCTTTATTATCTAGCATAAATAATGTTAAATCTAACTAATTCTAACTAAAGATAGATGAAAGTCTACTCTAAAAATTAAAAATAATATAATATAAAATAATTTTGGTAACATGTTAAGTGAACCCTTATAAATCAACACTGAAATATATATAAATAAATATAGGGTTAAGGTCCATTTTAACCCTTATAGTTTTAGTCATAGACCTCTTAAGCTTTTATGATTTACTCGTGTTTAAAATAACTCCTATATTTTCAAAAACGTAGTTTATAAGCCCCTCCTATCAAGTCCGAATTAACATACATTAGAGTCTGCTTACATTGTATGCTGACTTACAATAAACTATTAATATAATGACACGTGTAATTTAGGATTAAGGTACATTTTAGCCCTTGTGGTTTTGGCCATGGACTTCTTAAGCTCTTATGGTTTACTCATATCTAAAATAAACCCTTATATTTTCAAAAACGTAACATATAAGCACCTCCCGTTAAGTTTGAGTTAACAAACGTTAGAGTCTGCTTACATAACATATTGACTCACAATAAACTATTAATATAATGACACATGTAATTTAAGATTAAAAAAATTTAGACTTCCATCAATAGCGAGATGAGGTGTCATCATGGAAGTGACCACCAGTAGTAACACCGAGTCGCTAATGCCTAGCACGGCATTGTTTGCACATAGCCTCTCCCATATTAACGATGAGCCTAGGAACTTCCAATATTGCCTTAGGTGGACATGGGTCGACCAGTCCAATGTTAGGCATATAGTGGTCTCTTAGTCCCTCTTCCTCCTCTTAGGCATCTTCGTCCCCATCTTCTTCCACTTTGTCCTCTCAGTGCCCCCACTTACCGCGTATATGACATGATAGTCCAGCTCTCTTTTACCGAGGTCATAGTAGCGAGCAAAAGTAGAGAGGCAGAGGTATGAGTGGTTGGAGGCGTAGGTGAGAGAGAGTTAGATCACTACAACATAGGCGCGGTGGATGAGGGCATAAGAGAGGATGAAGTGGAAGGCGATAAGGACGAATATGCCCAGGAGGAGGAAGAGGGACCAAGAGATCATTACGTGCCTAGCTTCAGACTAGTCGATGCACATCCACCTAAGGCAAGACCGAAAGCTCCTAAGCTCATCGTCAACACGGGAGAAGCTACGTGCATGTGACATCCTACTATGCAATAGTAGCTTGGTATTGCTACTAGTGGTCACTTCCACGATGATGTCTTCTCTCGTCATTGATGGAGGTCTCGATTTTTCTTAAGCTTAAATTACACGTATTATTATATTAATGATTTATTATGAGCCAATATGTCACGTAAGCAAACTCTAACATTTGTTAACTTAGACTTGACGAGAGAGGCTTATATGCTATATTTTTTATAATGTATAAGTTATTTAAACATGGGTAAACTATAAGGGCATAAGAGATCCATGACCAAAATCATAAGGGTTAAAATAGACCTTAATCCTAAATTATATATATCATTATATTAATGATTTATTGTGAGTCGACATACCACGTAAGTAAACTTTAACGTTTGTTAACTCAAACTTGACAGAAATGGCTTATACACTATATTTTTGAAAATGTATGAGTTATTTTAGACACAAGTAAACCAAAGAGGCTTAAGAGGACCATGGCCAAAACCACAAGGGCTAAAATGGATCTTAACCTATAAATATATATTTATAAAGTCAACAATGCTCATCTCATTGATGTATGTCAAAAACTCAATGAAGCACTCGCCAAATAGCAGATAGAAAGACTTTATCATATAGAATGAGTCTATATTCTCCCAATAGTAGATGAAGTAATATCACTCACCAACCAAATTAGAGATATGTTCCTCCCAACAATGACTAAAGTAACCGTCCAACAATCACGTCTAATAATTCGCTAATCCTCGAAGGGAATTGCCCCACTTATCATTTGTAAGGAAACATAATTATTTAATATATTTATTTTGAGATAAAATAATCATATTAGAACATCTTCAATTATCGTTCGAACATCATTAATATTTAAAAATATTAATTAGCTCTCAATTGACACGAACCCTAGCTCAGTCGGTCAAATTGACTTAAACCAGACTCATTTAGCTAGAACCTAATTGAACCAACTTCTAAGCCTCATTTAACCAGTTTGGAACCATCTTGGACTGGTGTAATTTGAATTTGACTAGATTTAGTTTAGGTTAAACAAACTCAAACTAATAAAAACAGTTCATAATCAATTAATTTAAACTAGTCAACTTGATTTGATTTAGTCAACATTTGGGTTCAAATCAAGTAAAGAAAAAAGTGTTGGACTAGGCTGCATTAGGTTGGGATATGGACTAGTCACATGTACCATATAAGTATATGAAACAAATGGGTAAAGGATAGTGGGTTGGATTGAAGGCCTAGTATGAGAGCTGGGTAGGGATGACAAGTTGGACCAAGCTTGCTTATTGGGCCCTATAGGCTAGAGGTATGGCTTGCACACTAGACCAAGCCTATAGGATGAATCAAGCCCAAATCCAACTAACCCTCCACTAATTCAATATCAAATAATTAATTAGATTTATTTTGATCAAATCATTGTAATTAAACTAATAATATTTCACTAACAAGATAAAATTATATTTTAAAGAAAGAAATAATTATTTTAATTAATCAACTTTTATATAAAATGTAAAAGAAAAAAGTAATGCCTCAACAACTAGCATCATACAAGACATGTAAATTTTCTAGAAAGCCTAAACATAACATAAATGATATGAAATAACTACAATATATTTTAGATCTAAATCTAGATATTAAAACTTTAAATAATTAAAAAATAAAACTTTTATTCTCAGGAAAAGTAGGAGAATCTATCTCTCCTCAATAGAATGCAAACTCTTGATTCCTCTTGTTTCTAGATTGGATGAGAAACTTAGGAAAAAATTCTCTCTCTTTAAATAGGAAAAGGTGAGCCCTCCCCAAAATATAACATTTATT